>VDFB02388254.1:0-23997 GCA_007258455.2 Sequoia sempervirens | reverse complement strand
ACAATGTGAGAAAGCTATGGTTCAATTCTTTCTTGTAGATATGTCAACCCATCAACTTTCACTGAAGCAGCAATTGGCCCTTGAAATAATTTGAACCCACTGTATACAGCCTTCACCCAAAGCCCCTCTTTGCATGATTATTCAAGAGACAACTGGCACTGGAAAATCCTTCCTCATAAATTGTATTCGATAATAAATGAAAACCTCTTTTTCTAGAGCCAATAGCTACTTGCTCACATTGGCTACTACAGGTGTTGCTACGTATAATATATGTGCCTCTACAATCCATACAACACTTTGCATTCCCATAAAGGATATGAGTCCTTTGCAAGGGAAGAAATTGACATTATTCCAAGAACAATTCAAGTATATTGGGTACATATTGATTGATGAAATGATTTTTCTAGGCACAAAATTGTTATTGAAAATAGATAGCTGATTACGCCAAACGTTCCTAGATAAGCAGAGAGAGCCATTTGGTGGTGTTTCTATGATCCTTGTTGGTGATTTCGCTTAGTTGCCACCTATCATGGATACACCTATTTATGCTTCATCCTCATTGGCTGTAGCTTTGTGGCACACTTTCACGATCTCAATAACCCTAGACACTATCTTTCGCCAAGAAGGAGATAGCCCTTCGCAACAAAAGTTTCATGAAATCCTTCTTCTTATAAGAAATGTTAAGGCTATCCACGATGATTGGGAAGAGCTTATGAAACAAACAAATAAAATGCTCTCAACCATAGAAAGACAACAATTTGATGTTGCTACACATTTGTTTGTGACAAATGACTTGGTCACATTCCACAACAAAAAAATGATCAAGCAGTTAAATCTACCAATAGCCATTAACATTGCTCGGATGGCTCAGCAACAAACATTTGATCATGGAGATGATGACCAACTTCTCCCAGAATCACTACTTTGTGTTGGTGAATAGGTGATGCTAACAAAAAATTTGTGGATTCAAGCTGGTCTCGTCAATGTATCCCTTGGTGTTGTTATGACTATTGTCTACAATCCAGATTCTAAACTTCCAAACCCACTTGACTATGTTGTTGTTTGCTTCCAAAATTACATTGGGCCACCATGGGACCCAGAACATCCAAGAAACATCCCCATCCGAGCTATAAGTTGGGGGAGTCGAACACAAATTCCACTCACTATGGCATGGGGAATCACAATACATAAAGCACAGGGCTTAACATTGGATAGAGCAACAATAAACATAGGTACCAAAGAGAGGCAAGGGTTGAATTTTATTGCCATTCCATGTGTAAAATAAATTGAAAGACTTTGTATTGGTCCACCTTTCTCATTTGAGAGATACTCTAGGCTTGGAACCAACAAGTACACTGCTCGTCGATGCAACGAAGAAACACGCCTTGAGTAATTATAGGCCTTGCCAACTACTTCTGGTTCCAGCCGATAGGCCAACAAACAAAAAAGGTTCTAGGATAATTATTCTTGCATTTACCTCAGCTTGTGTGCCCTTGCCTCTTCAAACCTTCTCTAAGCTGTATCTTTAAAAACAATACCAATTAATAATTTGTGTAAAATGGGTATAGTGCCAAAGATGCACAAAGATACCATGCATAAATAACTAGACGACACAACTTGTAAAAGACAATTCCATGTTTTGATGATTCTATTCTATTAAATTTCTGACTTCTTCATCTAAGATTTCGTTTAGCGATGCTTTTACTATATGGCATTCAAACCAATAAACTCTTTTGTATATTCCATTTTCCCATCTTTGTTTAAGTGTTTTAAAATTTCATGAAGTCAACTATTTATTGGCATACCTACAATTCTCTTACAACTAATTTGAACATACAGTGGTGTAAACATACAGTTATAGTTGTTACACATTAATAGATATGAAAATACAAACAACTCCATCTGTCTAAAATGCACAAAGATTAGAACCAACAATAACTAGAAAAAAATTTAGTTCTATAACTAAATAAGGTCTTTGCAACATTCTAATATATAAACCTTTATATACACATGTTGTGGATGCACTCTAAAAAAAATTTGTCTTCCATTTGATTAATAATTTTGAAATCCTCCAACGATGTTGTATTTTCTATTCTGACAACCTTTATATGTTGACTTCTCATATTCCTCCTCCGTGTTTTCCTTCCACAAATTTAAATGTTTTCTTGTTATCTTTTCTATTAGCTTTATTTGATTCAAATTGCTACAAATTTTTTCCTGCAAAATTATTTTCCTATTGTTTCCCTCTTTCATTGTTCCTATATATTTCATTCATAAATATATAGTGTTGTGTACATCGATTTTCTTTTCTGTGATACATGATAAAATTCCATGTTATTTTTCTTGGCTTCCTCAAGCACGTCCACAACAACCATGGAGTTTATTTCCTTCATGGTTTCCTCATAGTGCCCTGCTCAACACACACAAAATGGTAGGTATTCGCTCATATGCCAGTTGGTAATATTCATTCTTCTACTATAATGATATCAACTATTTTGGTTTCCTTTTGAAATCACAAACTCTAATGTTCATTTCATAGTAGACCTATCCAAGAAACTAATATGCACCTCCCTTGCGTGCCAGTTTGGAGAGCTCCACAGCTGCCCCGTTCTATAGCCTGTGACACCTTTGCTGCTATTCTTCTGGTGGGCCATTCCACAACGCCTTTTCCCCATTTCTTACTTACCTAATTTCAGACATGTATTCTGATATAACAATATGAAATGTTGCTTAATAGTTGTATGGTGTTGCGCTCAATACAAAGATAGATCAACAAGCAAAAATGCAACCCATGTATTCTACAATTGGTGCTGGAAAGATACCCACAGATCTAATCATGAACAAGGTTTGTTTAACATATTTATATTTTCCTCATTTATATAATCAATTTTCCCCTCCCTCCATGGCTATATACCCTCTATATATTTGTTGCTTTATATAAAGAATCATGCATAGATTTATACATGTACTTGACTACAATAGTGCTCAATAATCAGTGGCTGTAAGATATTAAGCTCTCAGATAGGTAGAACATAATGCATTGTTATTTTTAGGTATACCTTTGATGTGCTTTTAATATTTTATTGAATACTATTATAAGCACATGTTTTTTTGGTTGTAGGTAAAGCTTGCAAAGATGAGGTCAAGGAATGGAAATAATGAGTTTCCAGCTGTGAAAGAAGCAACAAGAAGGGTGGGTGTTAGAAGATCCATCTAGTGGAACAAGAGTAGGTATTTCATTTCAGATCTAATCTAAATGAATCATTTTATTTCTACTTGCAAAAATGTGTATGTTAAGATCTTTCTAGTCAAACTAAACGAATAATTTTTTTTTATATGCATGGAATGGTGACATATATGTACACACATATATACACTCTGTGCATCTTTGGTGCTGTACACATTTTGTACAATTATCCCCTTCAAATCCCTCTAATTGATTTCATTTCAAATCCTTACAAAGAGGACACTATAGATTCTAAATGGCTACATAATTTATTCTTCCCTTTGCCAACATAGATTTGCACATTTATTGAGCTGCCATGGTTTTCATTTTTCTTTGATGCCCACCTTGTTTGTAGTGTGCTAATGAATAGAGAAATTGTATAACAACAGCTGCATTATCTACCATTGAATATTATAGCAAAAATGGGGAAATTGTAACATAATTATTAGTAAAACATACATACCTATATTTATCCATATATACATATATATACATGTGCATGTAGACATGCATTGATCTTTTCAAAGACTTCAAAATATATTTTCCTTAACCATTGTATCCATGTGTTGTGATGATATGCATTTTCCTTCATTGCACTTGTTTGTATTATTCTAATACCGCTTTTACAATTCCTCTATTACTCTATACTATTTAGTACGATGCAACGTATGTGGAATTTTTAATGAGGTTTGTGGTGTTATACTCTTTTTCACATGGGTGTTTTGCATAGATGATTAATTTATTGTTAATATCTTCTTGTTATATATTTTCCAATAGGGCTTCCATCAACCTAACCATGAATAGGATTTACTGTGTAATAGCTCTTTCATAATTCCTAATTTTAGACAAATAGACAGAACTTGTACATAGCTTTTACTCACAGCCTGGAGCTTACCTCTTAAACAAAGGATTTGCCCAAATCTTCCTTATTGGTCAATAGACATAGATAGCCAGAACCATAAACCAACGAAAACAAATTTACTAACCCTCAACATATTTTCTAGTGAAAGTAAGGACATTTAATTGCAATTCCTCCATCCATATAGAACGATAATCTCTTTCAAATCTCCACAATGGGTATAACGGAAAAGATACAAACATTTGACAAGAACACAGACAATAAATTAACCATCTATGCAAACTACTCATCTAGCACGACGTACACTATATATATATACATTGCATCTATATATATAGATATATACATCTATATATACATTTATATATATAGATATATATAGATACATTGCATCTATATATATATATATGCATGTATACATATATATACAAGTATATGTATACTGGATTACATGTATATCTACATGGTTATATACATGTATATGTATACTAGGTACTTTGCATTAATGATTAATTTTTTGTTCCTGTCTTTCAGTTTCTTCTTATTGTTCCTTTTGATAGCACGTTTGAGGGTTTTAACACTCATGTGCTACAAAATTTGTGAGGAAGTATCTTGATTAAATTATATTGTCAAAAGAATCATTGAATCTGTTGAACTTTATATATTACTCACATTGTTTATTGAATTTTCTGTTTACAAGAATGTACTCGACACGTAACTATAAACTGCTTTCTTGCATATTAATTCACCATACTATAATAATAATGCCTTATTCACAATAACCAAATTAAAATATTTTCTGCATATTCTGTATACCTTCATTGTCACTTTCCCCCGCCTCCTGCACATTTTGAGCGCACTATTTCCAAATCCTAGAAATAGCTAATAGCATTGTTACCGCTATGTGTTATTCTCTTTGTATATATAAATTTGCACATTGATTGAATTGTTTCTTTGTACCATCCTAACAAATAGAGTAATTGTATATGCTAAGTGTTTGCATGCCCAAGCCCTAATGCATTATGTTGTGGTTGTACGGTGGCGGTGGACTAAGCAAATGCTATTTTCAAATAAAATGTGCAATGTAGGGAAAGTGTATTGATTGGGCTTGCATTACATGTATATATTTAGCGTTACGCATATATATATATATATCTAGTATATAGATGTATATGTATATATATATATGTTCAAGATGTTTTCAATATATTTATATATGTATATATGTATGTAACACAATATTAACCTACCACCGAGAGTATGTAAGTTGTTACTTTCAAAAAGCTGTATTCTGGAGCCATTGTAGCTGATAACACACTGTTAAATTTATACTGCTCCATCTTTTGTAGGTTGAAGTTATTCAAACTACAAGCAATATAAGAATATGGTTGGGTATTTTGCATAAATGACACTATTTTATACTTTTGTTCTCGCTATTGTTCATTTCAGTGTGCTCTGTGGTTTGCAATTTGTCATGCCGCAGACGCCCAAATCCTTCAACGCTCTAACAACTCAATCCAATCCTCCTTCAGGTTCTCAACCATAACCAATAGTACATGTAAGTGCAAAACTTCTCCATAATCAATAAATATATCTCGTGACCACATTGCAAATATTATTCGTCGTTTCTACTTTCTAATTGTGTTTATTGATTTTTGCTATATGTTTAGTAATATTTGATCCTCCCTCACTCATATTCTTTCCACCTCCATTGAAATTCCTTTCTCTTCTATTTGCAGGTGTTGGGCTAAAGCATAGATGACAATTCCAAAAGATGGAACTCCACAAAATTTCCAGTGGGCATTTCATATTGCTTTTGCTCGGTGGTTTGGCTAGGGGTCCCTAGGGTCACAAGGATAAATAGTATGGGTAAATAACAATCATGGTTTTTTGTTGCCCATTCCATATATATTTTTCTCATATAGATGCTACGTATAAAAATATATTTGTACATGTTTTCAGATGTATCAAATAAGATCAAAATGTATCATTCAAATTTTATGCCATTTGCTCAGTTTCTACTCTACTGTTACACGCATCATGTAGTATGCAAAATATACATAGTAATGACTCTTCGAATGCAATCGAATCATTGATATTGTTCTAGATATTTGTATCAATTTCCTCCAACATTAGTCTTATTTTACCTCCACCATATGGTCATTCATTTAAAGGGCTTTTCATTCTCAATTGTGTTAAAATCCTAATATCGCCTTCTATGGAATGTTATGATTATGGTCATCCGTGATTTAAAATATACTAAATTCACTTTTGGGAGTTGTTTACAATTCCCATTTTCTCTATAATATTTAGTGGCAAATAATCTAAGTTGAATCTTGAATTGGAAAACCAATTGTTAGATACAAATTGCTCTCACACCTTGTCTAGATAGCAATATAATTACAAGTGTAGATGCCTATACCTAATTTCCATCTCTCATAAAAAAAATGCATGCATATTAAAACTTTAATTTCCAAAACTATAGAAATATACCACCATAAAAGCACCCAATAATAACGCCTTCCTCACATGGTGGTCATGTACTTTTTCCACCTTAAAAATACACGCTGATGTGATCTCCAAAAATTCCATTAAGCAAGACAATGATTAATTGATTCAACAAAGGCATGCAAAATGACACATGCATCATGCTAATAAATAAAACTAAATATTTCATAGAAGAAACAATTATTTTAAATTTATTATTTAATTTATTTAAGTTCACCTTTAAACAAATTTAAAATTGATTTCGTACCCATAATAAAAAGAACAAATTTATAAAATGTTCTTGTGATTATTTGACTATACAATCTAACCTTCGTTGTTTCATCTACGGCTAATTTTCCATGCAACACAGTTTCAACCTCCTCTCCACAAACGCTGCTCCGCCATGGCTGGCCCTTTACCGGATAATTGTCGACGCCTGTTTACACAAGTTAAATTATCAAAACCAGCCGCCGCGCATGAGTTACAGCGATCGCGCACAAAAGGGAAGAAAGAATAAATAGATCTGAGGGAGCTGAGAGGAAGATAGTTTATGCATATAAAAAGGGAAGCCGTAACAAAAGAATAGATCTGAGGGATTTTTCAAAAAGTTCAAAAAAAGAAGTTTGATACGTAAAGCCGCTACCATTGAACACAAAAAAGGAGATTAAAGTTTTTTAAAACCATTCTCAGCCACGGAGGTACAAGTTGTATGTGAGAAGAGGGATCACTGAAACAAAAAACTAATATTGCAAGTATTTAAAAGTCCCCAACCATAAGCCATTCTATGGACCCACTCAAGTAAGAGTTTCAAAGATAAGGGCAAATATTTCGATCACACTACGCTGGGATTCCGCTTTAAGTTAAATCATTCTTCTTTATCAACACTAATTAGTTAAATCATTCTTTTTTATCAAGACTAATTAGTTAAATAATTCTCCACTCATAAGAGATGCGTGTTATATCATCCACCTAACAATACCACACTTACAGTTGTCTGTCACTTAAAGGATTATAAAACTAGTCTAATTAATATATTTAATAATAACTAGCAACAACATCAATTCGTGTCTGTGGGATATTGATTGGTACATCTATATGAACAAATAATATATATGTATATGTATGTATAAGGAATGTGGTTGTTATATGGATCTTGTCTATGGGTAACTTATAATGAAACCCCACAAGAAGCTAACCAAGGAAATGATATATCACATTAGTTTATTAAACATTTATCAACAACATAATTTTAATTGTGGTGACAATCTATATAAAAGAATTTAAGGAATAAATTTGAATTTGAACAAATTTTAGAATCTAAAAAGAGTTGAGATGGATTATTATAGATGAAATTTAAATAAATTGAAATTGAGAAATATAAATATTAAATAAATATGTATTCTTTATTTAAGATCTCGTGTATTTGTTTATTTTAGTTATTTTTAGTAGTTAAGATATTACAACAATAAATTAGGGCTTGGTATTGGATTAGTGATGAGGGATTCATCAATAATAGATGGTGAAATTTTCAAGATTTGAGATTAAGTGTAGCATCATAGCAAGATCATGAATTTTTTTTTTTCTTTTTTCTTTTTATTTGATAGATTAAAGTTAAATTACTATTTTGATTATTAAATTTACAAATAAAATCTTTAATTTAATCTCTAGGATCTTGTGTTATTTGGTTTGTCAAGTAACTGTGAATATGAAATTCCTTGAGCTCCCTTCGGGTGGTTTCATTTTGCTAAGTACCAGCCCACACCTCATATGTTGAAAATGCTGCCCTTAGCTTCTCATCAGGTCTCCTTTTGTTTAACTCCGATAGTTGCTTCCACATGTCTGCCAAGTGCTCTTCGCAGAAAATGCTTCCTTCACTTTTCTACCGGCTCCCGCCATGATGCTACATGTCTACACTATGGGCTATTCATAGTTGCTTCCCTTCACCTTTTTGTTGGGCCCCATCCACGTGCCATGTAGCTTCCGTTCACATGAACTTTTAGCGGACCCCACTGCCGGCGCCGATAGTAAAAATGTTGCTACGTGCCTTCCCAACACAAGCTTTCATCTAAGGGAGGGGAGAATGAACCACAGTATGTGAATTGCTACCACACATCCCTTTGATGGGAGTTCTATCAAAGGAAAGGATGGAGCGAGTAATAGGATACAACCTGCTACTGCGTGTTCTAACTGCCTCTGCTGGGAAGCGATACTTGTCTGCACGGGATTTTTTTGGACCACCGCCATCATTCACAGGGGATGCATCTAGCTAGGAAACGACTACGTGCTATGGCCCAAATATTTTCTATTACAACGATGGAGGAAAATCATTGCTGCAACCATCATTGCTTAAGATACAAAATCTTTTTTGTTACAAGTTCACAAGGTGGTGGATTGTTGGCTATATATACTTCTCCTTGCTTCAGAAAACACGTTTAAAAGATGTAAAAAAATTAGGAAAAGACACCAAGCCTCTATTTTTATTAGTTTTAGATTATTGTACGAGACTCTCAGACTGTGCCATTGTTTGGCCATTTTTTTTCTTAAGCTATTTGATAAAACATTGATACTATGCCATAATTACTATCTTGAATTGTTCATTGTAGAACTTCTATGATTTTAATACAAACTTGCTAGTTTAGATCATGTCTTTGACTCCTCTTTTCAGTGAATGTGTGTGAGAATTATTTTATTTCATTAAATGAATTGTTCAAGTCTTTAACTTTGATTCTATTATTCTGGAACATAGAAGATTACTGATCGGGCCCTTAAATCAAATCCAAAAATATAGATTTACCGTGCCTATATCTACTCCTTGGTGCATCACCTTAGTTAGATCTTTATTTTTTATATCTGCTTCCTTTTCCCATTCCAAAATCCCAATTACAAAAGAAGCTGGCTTCTTTAAAAATCCAGAGGTCACTCAATTTAGCACAATTGGTCCCCCCATTGACTAAGTTTCCCATAAAGGCTTGTTACCTTGCCAACTTTTGGCATCAATAATTTTATTTTTTCTAGCATGCTCGGTGGGACTGCTTCAATGAGTCTAAATCCAAAGAGGGTGTATGAGCCATTGGCCTATTACTAGGTCCCAAACAACAAATAATTCTGGTTTGTTTGTAACACCATTAGGATGGTACAAGCTGTGACCCAATTAGTGAATGTTTTGCTTCCTCTACCCCTTCCACTAGCCATGTTTCCCATTGCTAACAAAAATTATGTGGCATGGGACACTAGAAGTCCTCTTGCAACACTAGTAGCGCCTATCGTTTGGGCTGCTATCCCAATCTTTGCTCTAAAAGCTATACCTAAATTCATCAGAGATGGCTCAAGAACGCTGTCTGAGCATCTGTAAGATCTGTTGCAGACGTATATCTGGTGCATGACATTATAGACCAAAATGTAGAGCTAAGGTTGCTTGCCGCCTCTTTTAGAGGCAAGGCACTGGATTGGTACTACACACTGTAGGTTAATAATATCGCATTCTTGTGATCAGTCGAAAGATCCTTTCAGAGAGATTAGATGATGATAGTCTCGTATCACTGCTCATTACAAACAGGCGCCCATGTAGCTGGGCGATTTCACCTCAATGCTGATTGCCATAATCAAGCAGAACCAAGGCGTTGCACTACTTCCCCGCCGCCGCCATCGAAAGGCATTCATGTTTACTCACACCTATCAACTGATATTGAGATGATATAGTCTCATAAACCACACTACATACATACAACATTGCAACCAAAGTAGAGAACAATTTGATGGGAGGCACAGTTGCCACCGCTCACTATGCCTATATTCTTCGGTTAATCAACTTTCACTAACGATCTATTATGTGTGTCTACGCCCTCAACCATGTACACACATCCAATGCACCATAAATGTTGATTCTATTGATCTCTCAGAGAGGAGCCATGGTAGAAAATTTCAGACCACGTTAAAAAATAATCACATGAAGTAAACCAGCCACCTCCAAACCAACTATCATAATTACTGCAGAGGCCTCACTTCAAAAAACTAGTTCCAACGAAATACACTAAATCAGAAAGGTCAAATAATAAATAAATAAAATTAAAGGTTTTCTCTATTAAGGAAAGCAATCCAAGTTTCTTGAGCAAGAGCCACCCTTGTGGAAAATACGACAATGACCAACCTCGTGAAGCCTTTGTTGTGATTCACATAAAGGTTCAAACTGTCAAAATCTCTGAAATGTGGTGGTGGAACAGCATAGCCAAGGCGCAACATGAGATCTCAAAGGTTATGTGTATACCTCTTCACAAATGGACAATGCGGTGCTCACCATGCAAATGCAAGGGATGTATTTGGAACAAGAAATGGATATTGCTCCCAATCACACACTCTTCTCATGATGGAAGAAGAAGAGACAATATTTGCAAATGATACATCCACATTGAAAACCCTGCAAGTACAGTCTAACTACAACACTCACTCAAAGAGGAGATTCATGTGCAAACTAGTCATCCCACAAATAGTCATTCTGCACCCCAAAAGTTCTTTCAATCAGATGCCCAGTACCTCCATAGTAGTGCAACAATTTTCACCACAAATGGAAATTGTTGTAACAAGAGCTATGAAGCATAAGCCTTCGAATCCACCACCATTTAATGTGGTGGAACAATTGAAAATACATCTACTAATGTGTCTTTGTGGGATATATTAGCTATTCTGGAACATAAGAAATTGCTACAAAAGGCTCTCTGAGAGGATCCAATCATTGAGCCAGCAAAGCAGTCACTCAAAGGAAAGGTTGTTGATCAATTGCCTCCAGCCAAAGTTCTCATAAATAACATAGAGGAAGCTCCTACTGAGGTTAAAGACAAGATGAAACTGAAACCCTTCTTCCTAACTCTCATTGTGGGAGAGAAATTATTGCACAATGCCATGATTGACTTTGGCACTAGCACTACAATCATACCCAAGCATATAGTTGAAGCCAAAGGACTTAGCTATGAGCCTTTAAAGAGGGGGGTTATGTAACTTGATGGGAACAAAGTTGAAACCGTAGGTGTCATCAAAGACCTATCCTGAGAATTCACTTCAAAAATAGGAGGGTATCTTTCTTTGGACTGGTCACACTTGATCCTAAGGACCAAGCATGGAGCTAAAATGAAAATAATGTCGTAAGCTCTGCACTCGGAACATGTGGCTGATGAAGCGATGATCAAATTTGATGCTGCTCATACTTCTTTCACCAAGGAGGAAACATATTGCACTAAGTTGCTAGAAGATGAAAAAGTGACTAGAGATCGGACCGATCAAGAAGAAGTCAACTTGAGAGAATACATAGACGCTGATCCTTTCGACAACTACCATGCCACTAGGTTGGGGACTTATGTCATCTTTGAAAAATAATAGGAGATTCTAAAAGTCATGAATGAACCCAAGAAAGGTCAAGCCTCAGAGCTATGGACATCATTTTGATGGAGCAAGATGCAAGGTAGGCGCAGGGGCCGAGATATGTTTGACATCCCCACACAATGAAAAAACACTTTAGACTTTCTGCTTCTAGTTTTCTTGTTCGAACAATGAAGCTGAATATGAAGGCCTAGTGAAAGGTTTGAGCCTTGTCGAGTAGATGGGAATTAAGCAATTAATGGTGTTTGAAGACTATGAACTAGTGGTCAACCAAGTCCGAGGGGTTTTCATAGCTAAAAATATCCGAATGAGATCCTATAGACATAGAGTCTGGGACATGATAGAGGGTTTTGAAGCCTTCAAAATTTAAACAATGCCTAGAGAACAAAATGCTGATGCAGATTGCATGGCCGCAATCGGATCTCAATTTGAAATTTCCTTTGACCTAATGCATAACAAACACTCTATATGAGTGATATTCTGACTGGAGATTCCAGATAATCATCAGAGCTGGTAGCTATTTGACAACAATGAACACATCACCTTAGTCATCCAACAGTCAGGAGAATTTGTCGACCAACTCCAACCTAGGATTGTTGAAGCCTATGACAGAAAAATCATTCAATTAAGGTCTAATAAGCTTATGAAGGGACTTGTCACTCTAGAAATTTTTTTCAATTGTGACGGTGCAAGGAACAACAAAAGGAAGTTTGCAAGCTTTAAAAAGCCACTATGCTAATTTTTAGTCGGAGATGGAGAAAATAAAGTTGAAAAGATAAACCACATCATGATAAAGAGTACTATTAACTTTTCGTGTGAGGTTAGAGGGGAAGGTTTGGGTCATATGATGACCCGGCGATGGACTACATCATCCAAAGATAGAATAGAGTCATGAAAGTAAACGTCTTCCAGTGCAGCTAATGAACCCAAGATCACAAGGATATGTACATTGTATTGGAAGTTAACACCCGCCTCGATTTTCTCAATCACACACACAGTATCTAACTTGGTGCTAGTCTGAAATCTAAGAATGGAGAAATCTGCCTGTGTGTTGATTTTCGAGACCTGAACAAAGCATCCCTAAAGGACCATTATCTGTTGCCTTCTATGGAGTCAATATTACAAACAGTGGTAGGATCATAAATGTTTTCTCTATTGGATGGCTTCTCTGGTTACAATCAGATCCAGGTTAAAGAAGACCAACACAAGACAAAATTCACTACCAAGTGGGGAATGTTTGAATATGCAAAAATTCCTTTCGGCCTTTCAAATGTGGGAGCGAATTTCCAACGAGCCATGGATATCGCCTTTAGAGAATTAATCAAAAATATTATCCTAATCTATTTGGATGATCTAACTGTATTCTCCAAACATTAGGATGATCATTTCAATCACCTTAAGATGGTTTTCAAAAAATGGCAAGAGTTTGGGGTATCCTTGAACCCGAAAAAATGTGTCTTCGGAGTATCGCAAGGCAAGCTATTGAGACATGTGGTGTCCAAGGAAGGAATTGCAATTGATCTCGAGTGGGTGAAAGAAATCAAAGAACTTCCCCTATTGGTCAACAAGAAAGGAGTCCAATCTTTCCTGGGGAAGGTAAATTTTGTGAGCAAATTCATTTATGAGTTTGCAGGAATAATTAGACCGATCACCCTGATGCTGATAAAAGGCCAATTATTCAAATGGACTAAGGAAGCCAGAGACGCCTTTGTGAAGGTTAAGGATGCTATTTCCTCAGCTCCTATGTTTGTCAATCCAAACCTATCAAAGGACTTCATAATGTATGTATTCAACAACAAGTCAAGCATTGCTACTATCTTAATGCAAAAATATGAGGAAGGAAAGGGAGAACATCCAATAGTATTTCACTCTCGGACCTTGAAGGAATGTGAGAAAAATTACAACTTCGTTGAGAGGTAAAAATTTGCAATAGTAAAGGGACTCAAGAATTTTTGCCACCTAATATCTTGCAATAAGGTGATTGTTTATGTCACACATTCCAGTGTGCGTGAATACATCATGAAAGGAGAAATCACCAAAAAGAGGGATAACTGAATCACTAAGATCCTTGAATGTGAGAATGAGGTCAAGCCTACAAAGACCATATGAGGAAGAGGACTGTGTGAGTATTTAGCATGCGACGAGGAAATGACAGCTGAAGAAGAGCAACCGAAGCTGGTTCTAATGAATGAATATGAATCTGAAGGTTGCTGGCTAGCAGACATAGTGAGGTTCATGCACACAGGAAAGTATCCACCTGACCTTCCTTCTCAAAAGAGAAGATTCTAACGATTACAAAACAATAGATATGAGCTCATCGAAGGGGTCCTTTTCAAGAGGAACTTCAATGGCATTCTATTGTGGTGTGTCACCATAGAGAAAGGAAAGCGGATTCTCGACACTTTCCAAAGTAGTCTTGCGGGTGGACATTTCTTTGCAAAGACCACCACCATCAAAATTATGTGCGTTGGGTACTTTTTGCCTACTCTGTTTAATGACTCCTATTCCTTGGTGAAAGCTTGCAAGGAATTCCAATTCTTCGCAAGGAGAAGGAAAAACTCCACAATGCCTCTCAATTTGATAGTGGTTGATGAGCCTTTTGCACAATGGGGCCTTGATTTCATTTGGATGATTAATCCCACGTCTAGCACCAGACACAAATGGATTTTAATAGTGACAAACTACTTCACAAGGTGGACCAAAGCCATGCCCCTAAAGAATGCAACGGAGGCGGAGATAGTAGAATTCCTTGAAGAACTCGTGACGAGATTCGGCCCTCCTAAAATAATCATCTCCAAAAATTCCAAGGATTTCAGAGGCTCTAAGGTATGTCAATTTGCACTCACACACGACATATTCTTAAAGACATTGTCAAATTACTACCTGCAGGGTAATGGCCTAGTAGAGTCAACTAATAAAAATTTAGTCTGACTCATCAAAAGAATCGGTTCAAAGCACTAGTGAGAATGGCATAAAAACCTTTGGGCGGAGCTCTGGGCACACCGCATAACCCCTAAGAAGGTCCTCAAGACGTCGCTGTACGAGCTAGTGTATGGGAAGGAAGCACTATTTCCTATCTCCTTGGAGATTTTGGTATTGCAATTTCTCAAATCTCTCGAGGTAGAGAAAAATGGTGCCATGGAGGTTCGACGGACCGAGTTACTGCAAGTGCAGGAAAAAAGGAAGAAGTCCCTAATAGCAATGTCCAACTGCCAGTAGGTGGTTAAAAGATGGTTTGACAAGAAGGCTTTAGACCAAGGTCTAAAGTGTGGGGACCTAGTGCTAAAATTTAATGAAAGAGTTGTAAAGCTCGACCAACATGAGAAGTTTGACAGCTTATGGGAAGGCCCTTTCAGAATAATTCGATGCAAAGAGAATAATGCATTTGAATTAGAAACCATGGAACATGAAGCATTGGGAATTCTAGTCCACGGGATTCATCTAAAATTATTTAATTAGGCTCAAATTATTCTACTAGTGTAAATATGTGAATAATGTTTTTCTTTTTTCTGTGTGTTTTTTGTCGGTCGTTCTTTCAATAATTAATTATACGGTGCAAAGAAGTAGAAACGAATGGACCCATTATTGCAAAGTGCAAAGAGAGATAAAAACAACCCATGAAGCAACAAAATGACACCCATAGAAAAAATGGAAATGAATACCTATATACAGGAAAGGAAAATGAAAACCGACATTGCAGAACAACAAGCAAAGGAGACAAAAAGTTTAACATAAGCTATATCTTCATTATATTTATATAGTTGGATAAGTACAGTATCAAAATGGTTCAAAGGCCATGCTTTTTGAGTTTATATCTGCTTTATATGGCTACTATAAGTCCTTTTCTAGGCATATATACAAAAATGAACTAACAAGCATTAGTTCTTAAAGAAAGCAAAGGAAACTTCCAGTCATGGGCATGAGTAGCAGCAATAGAGGCATCAACATCAAATACAATGTCTTCATCATCAGGATTAGCGCAACATCCCAGAACGGCGGCAGGCGAGGGAACAAGCACCCCGGTTAGATTACCAGCCTCAATGCTGGCAAACAGCACCACGCGTATAAGAGAGAAGTGAAAAAGCATGGGTAACTTTTGGTGCTTTCCTAATCGACAAACACTCGTGAACTAAACGGTCATGGTTATTATTCTTTTAATGAACTTACAGAGGTTGCTCGTAGTTGGAATACCTCCACCAAATGCAACATTTTCCACCACCTCTCTGAGACCATTTAGGTATTTCTTTGGAAAGATCTCTTTTACTAGGAGGAGAACAAGTGGCTTAGGAACCTGGATTTCAAGCATGGATGTAATGAAATGAGAGCACACATCAGTGTTAACCCTGTACTTATCTTCATATTCAAGGCAATCCCTGCCCAAAACCCACTTTATGGCTATGATACAACGCTTGGATGCTCTTTTGTTATCCTAAGGCTTAATGAATATCACTCCAGAAAACTATTTAGGATTTATGAGATCAATAGCCTATTAGGGGAAAGTATTCTCCATATTAATAAGCTCTATATATTGCCGAAAGTCTATGTACTTCTGTAGTAACCGAATGTTAATGCTGTTAATCACCCATTAATAATCATAAAAATTGCTAAGGTGATTTACTATTGCCTGTATGCCCATTTAGAAAATGGCCAGATAAACATGGTAACTTTCACCATAAGCATGAAGTTAATCGAGTACTACTTCCGTGCAAAAAAAAAAAATTGCAAATTAAGGCTCCGCCTGGCCTACTGCTACCTAATGTATATGTAGATAAGGACCACCCATGTGATTAGTGTGAGAGCCAATTATTATTAGCATGTCGCAGTAGTCACCTGTAAGAGTCCATAACAATGCATCGTAAAAGTCAGGTGTCACCTGGTGCACTTTAACCCATGCAATATTTTCACACCATTACAAGCATTTACGAATTGCTCCGCTTTGACATATTAATAGTTAATGACAACACCTAAGCTACCTTCAAATTTCCAGCTCAGGTTCCAAGAAAAATCACACCAAAGTACATCATTACCAAAGATTATTATGAATTCTCTTCATTTCAAAATGGAAAGTAATTCATCTTGGACGAGAAAATAGCTAGCGGTACATGCCAAATTTAATGCAAGTAGGTGAGTGTTGTTGGCCGCCTCAATAAGGAAATAACTAAGTATCACATGCAAAAAGGTTTGCATTGTGAATTCTTTTCAAAAAATGCTACCTAGAGCAAAAGAAATTTTGAGCGCAACTAGAGCCGAGGTAAAATTGTAGAAAATTTGAGCTAAGCAAAAATCTCTAGCAAACAGAAATGGAAGAGAGTTCTCAAATAGAGCCATAGACAGAGGCACGAGTAGAGGCCCAGGGAGAAGAAACATAGAGTTTGTATGATGATATGCGTGCGACATCAACCATCTAAATCTTTGAAGATGTCTCTTATGCTTCACTTGGTATACCAGAGAAGCCAAAATGGGTAAACACATGGATCCTGGACAAGCCTAAAATTTACAGAGATCTAAGCCAAATCAAGGACTGGGATAATATTCATGATCCCATCCTTGCAAAAAACCCTCAGACTTTGAGGGAAGCGGCCTGTGAAAGAATGAAGAAATTCATCGACCCTAATTCATTGAAGCAGAAGCTATGCTACAATGGGCTCCCACAGTATATGGTCTCGTTTGTTCACTATTACCCAAAACTTTTCGATGCGACCATCAAGAATTTCAACCCAAGCACCAACATCATCAAGGGCCGAAGGTTAAAATTCAATATCTTCCTGGGAGCTATCTGGAATATGTTGTGCATCCCTGACCAAAGCTCTAGACTTGAAGAGATAGAGCCATTCAACCTAGCGAAGGGAGACAGAATATGGAGAGGTATGAAAAAGGCTCTAGAATTTTATAAAAAAGAAACCAAAAGGCCTAAGGAAGATCATCAAAAGCCACCAAAGATTTTGGCGCCGCTCAATGCCTTCCCCGAGGACATGCAAGATGCCTTCTCAATGTTGGCATTTGTTTACAGCCTGGACACTGACAAGGATGTGCACGAATTTCAGTTGGGTCCAGGGTTTCAGTTCCACAAGCAACATTCCTTTTTCTGGTATGATTTTTCACAATTCCTTGTTGATGAGATGCTAAGGAAAATTAGGGATTACAAAACCTAACAGAGGTTTAGGTTTCCTTCCTTCCTTGCCCATATGCTTTTGCACCAGAACCCTGATTTCTTTAAGAAGTGGCGAAGGTTGTTTGTTTTGATACTAATCGAAAATGGTGACTATTTTGCGCGGAATCCTCTCTCTCTACATATGACCACAGCCAGACATGCTGACTCATTTTGCACACGAGAGGAGGACACCTCGCATCAAACAAATATAAATCTTGAATATGTGCACTTCATCCCCAAATGACACCTGGGTTTCTCTGAGTGGATTTCACATTCATCCGACTGCGATGTTTCACCGGGGAACCATTTCGCCTTCCAGCATGAGTCACCAATCGAGTGCTAGCCCTCGAAATGTTCTGGAAGTATCCCTTATCGACTACAAATTTTGTGGAGGGAAGGCCAAGAAGAGGGGATTCTTCAGCTGCCCGCTAACCTTCAAAACAATGGTCATGGATAAGAAAAAAATGCACAAGTTGCTAGAGGATAAGTTGGCTCACCTGGGGTTGGTGATGATTTGTGATAACTAGGATTACAACCCCAAGAATGATGCGCCAAATGAATTTGTCAAGGTAATACACAACCCTTGGCCTTACTGGGAAAAGAGGTGGAACCCGCTAAAAGATATGGATGATCTACTAGTTGATTTGATCCACATTCCAATAGAGGACAATAGGCCGCCATGGTATAAGTTCTACTTCACCACAATGAAGTATGATGATAAGGGAAAAATGGGAACCAACCTTCGAAGCAAATTATTAAGAACAAAAGGATGGAAAGAGGAAATAATCAGAGATTTTTGGGTGTACCGCCAAGAAATCAAACAACCCAAGGCCCCTTATGGAAGCGTGAAGTTGGATGAAGAGTTTGATAGATTGTGGAATGAGGGGCACAAAGATTCTAGCATGAGTGATGACAAGGACAATCACTCCGTTGAAGAATCCAAAGAGGTCATAGGGAAAGGTAAGGAGAAACAAGTAGAAATACAGTCAACCTCCGCTTAGCAAAAGAGGAAGGCAATGAAGCGGCCTAGCATAATTGCTTCAAATATGTGGTTGAACCTATCGAGAGCTTCACAGAAACTCACCTGGGCCGAAAAAGGGACAAGAACAACTCAACAATAGTTGGAGACCATAGAGGTGGAGGACTCCCCGCCCGCCAAGCATTAGCATAGAGAAGCAATTGCTAGAGAAAGTTCGCAAACACCCGCAACAAGCCAGGAGGCCGTGGCGAGCTAGGGACCACAATCATCTAGTCAATAGGTAACATTTTCTCCTTCTTCTCTTACTTCACAATCTCTAGTGTCTCCTACTGTCTCTATGACACCCATCACTACTAGTGTTGGCTCTTCCTTTTCTATCTTTGCTGCATCGGGAGGTTTCTCCCAATACTCCCAAATGAGGCCATTTATCTTAGCGCCTCCACGAACTCTTACACCATCCACCATTTCCCAATCTACTCTCACCTCTCATTCTACAAGCACAACTACTATTGACATCCCTCATGCTACCACTATATCATGCCCAACCCAGTCTGCTCAGCAGATGGAGTTCGTCACAACTCTTCAATCACTACAATAGCCTATGAGTCCTCCCCTGGGGTCGCAAACTGAGTTTTGGCAAGTCCCTCATTTCTCCCCATAGACTGTCGATCTACCAAAGAGGAAAATGACCCAAACCACTACCCTCACTTTCCCTTTCTCCCTACCTCTCGGTACACCTTTCATAGGTGGGCTAGTTTAATCACCATCCCAATTATGGCACAAGGTGATGTTACAAAGGAAGCACGAGCTCTCAAAATTCAGAAGTGAAAGGCCAAGAATGACAAGAAGCTGATGGAGCCAAAGGTATATACTGTTTACAATGAAGCTCATAACATGATCCATTTCAAAACCATGCATCCAAACATCATCAAACCGCAAGGGGAGATGCAACCCGACGATTATAGCATATTCACCATGGGACTCAATTTGAACATGGCCCAACTAGAGGACAAAGTGGAGCTCATGGAAGAAATGCAGCAGGGGTGACAAACTTCTTTCTCAAGTCTAGTCGCCAACTAAAGAAGAGAGAAGAGGAGCTAAAACTTATGAAGGATTGGGTTGAGTTCCTGTAAACAAAGGAAAATGCGATGGAAACAAAAGTTGCACGCTTATCAGAGAGAATAGGAAACAAAGGTAGAGCAGAACAAACTCTAGTAGGAACTCACAAAGTTCCAATCCATTGACCTCTCCCTGGTCGACGTGCTGCGGAAGAGGAACCAAGACTATCAAAACCGGTTAACTTTGGTAGAGTAGGTAGTGAAACAAAAGGGTGAGGAATTTGAACAACAACATGCTCAATTCGAGTGACAAATACAAGGGAAGGATGCAAACTTTGAGAACCAGAGGGCCCAATTACTCCAAGAGATGAAGTCTTCCCTTGAAGAAGAATCAATAAACAAAAGTCGAGCCGAAGAAAAATGGCTCGCCGAATGGAGGACTTTGTCGGAACTAACTTGTGTCTGCAAACAAAAGTATCATGGAGCTGACACAAAGTATCAACTTGAAGGATGCAAAGATTTCCCTTCTAAGAACTACTCCAGGAACTATTTGCCCAACCAAACCTCATTCCATTAGCTGAAACTATACATGTTTCATCAAGGAAGGTCAGAGACCTTCTAAAACCCGCTTCTGGCCAGATGCTCCAATATATGTCGGAGGTGACAAGAATGAGCAAGGAGGGTTAGATGGAAGTGATCCAGCTGACTCCCACCAGTTCATGTGAAGAGGGGTTTTGAAGCAAAAGATTTTGCTAAGTGATTACATACGGTCCTGGGAGGATAGGGACTTAGTAAGGGAAGGGATCAAGGATTGAAAAGCTACTGTCAAGACGATGAACAAATTTATCCACTTCCACTTAGCTATCCTTCATGCCAACACATGTGCGCCTACTTTGAACCAGACTATGGATAACACATGTGGGAAAATTCTCTTGGCTCACTGAGATGGGCCTGCCCTCCTCATTTCTTGTAGATGAGTCGGTCACCATGACAAAAAAAATTGTGGCAAGGATTGAAGAGAAGGAGTAGGACACAACCACTTTTTAGAGTTTCAGCCAACCTCCTACTGCAACAAATATTGAAGGTGTCATTCATCCGGTTGCGTGACTACTCTTCAAATTTGAGTCTAGGGCTGGTTTACCTATGGTGCCGCCTTATAAAGAAATGCTCGACCTAAGCGGAGCATAAGAGAATTTGTGTGATATATTGAGACCATCCAAGTCCAATTGGCTGCCTTTGTAGGCAACTCTTTCCAAGTTCTGACTTCATTTCCCTATGGATGGGGCTCTGGTCTACAAGCCAGAGAAATTTTTGGGTTCCTCATTCTCCAGGCGAAACACCCTTGGTAGTTTCCAAAAGCTATGAATATGAAATTCCTCGAGCTCCCTTTCGGTGGTTTTATTTTGCTAAGTACTGGCCCACACCTCATATGTTGAAAATGCCACCCTTAGCTTCTCATCGGGTCTCTTTTTGTTTAACCGTTAGATACTTCCGTAATGTTTAAGCCGAAAATATTTGACGGGCACCTTCAATTTTTCTCACGGCTCCCATGCGTGCCACATGTCTACAACGTGGGTATTCATGCACCATCACGCTTTTAAGTGGACGCGTCTCCATTACCGCCATAGCTTAGTTCGTTTTTAGTGGAGCCTCCACTACTCGACATTGATAGTAAAATGTTTATGTCTTCCCGGTACGTTTCTTTCCATCTAAGGAGAATGAACCCACGGTCTTTCTGATTTCTGCCGCAGCGTCCCGCCGGTGGGGAGTTGCTTTCAAAAGGAAAGGTCAGGCGAAATGCGGCTAACATACGGCTTTCTTTACGCGTGTTCCTGGTACCACTCCAGGAAGCGACGCATGCGCACATGGTAGCAGGCGCTGCCATCGTTAAAGTGGGGGATGCGGGCGGGAAAGTGACACATGAGGTATGGCTCGAATGATACTACGTTTATTGTGGGAATCATTCTTGTAACCCCATCTAAATTGGCTTTAAGATATAGAATCTTTTCTGCTACAATCTCACCAGGCGGTGGATTGTTGGCTATATATACTGCTCCTTGCTTCAGAAAATGCATTCAAAAGATGTAGAATAATTAGGAAAAGACACCAGGCCTTTATTTTTATTGGTTTTAGATTATTGTACAAGACTCTCAGACTATGCCATTGTTCGACCTTTCTATTTTTCTTAAGCTATTTGATAAAACATTGATACTATACCATTACTGTCTTGAATTGTTCATTGCAGAACTTCTATGATTTTAATACAAATTTGTTGGTTTAGATCATGTCTTTAACTCCTCTTTTTCAGTGAATGTGTGTGAGAATTGTTTTATGTTGTTAAATGAATTGTTCAAGTCTTTAACTTTGATTTCTATTATTCTAGAATATAGAAGATTGCTGATCAGGCCCTTAAATTGAATCCCAAAAGATAGATTTACTGTGCCTATATCTACTCATTGGCGCATCGCCTTAGTTAGATCTTTATTTTTTATATTTGCTTCCTTTTCCCATTCCAAAACCTTAATTACAGAAGAAGTCAACTTCTTTAAAAATCCAGAGGTCACTCAGTTTAGTGTAATTGGTACCCCCATTAATTGAGTTTCCCATAAAGGGTTGTTATCTTGCCAATTTTTGGCATCAACAGTAACCAAACCTTGAATTAAGAGATTTAGATACCACATGCTAACTTTTGTTTCTTGATCTTTATTATTACAACACTATTATTTGGACTTCCATTTGGTCTTCAATTTAACTCATAGTTTAGGTGTCATTTGCAGTCACTAGTCTCCTTCAATTTTTTTTAGTGTTTTAATTTAATTGAAGGCCTTAATTAGATAAAATAATTTATCCAAATAGATTTTTAACATGTTTAAAAAATATCTAGGTTCATATTCCTCATACCAAGGACAAGAATTCATACTTGATATTTGATTCAATTTTATTTACACTTTATAAAATATATGCTACCCTAAACAAGGTTAACCATTGAGATGCAAGATTAAACCAAAAAGTTAGGGTCAAATAGAGCGTAAAAATAGGAATACAAAATTTATTGGAAAAACTAAAACTAAAACCCATTTAGACTACCAGTTTTTAAAAATCACAAGTATTATTTTTATATAGCCAAGACCATTCCATTCTTTTTAATTAGATTGCAAATGGACATTCAAGTTTGGTAAGTGACTGGATATTCATTTATTTATCCTAAGATTATATTTAATGATTTTTCATTTATTGCAAGCATACTTTTCATATCATAAAATTAATCAATTTTAATTGAAAATATAAAACCAATATATAAAGCTTCCTCAATATTATAGATTAATAATATTATATTTTTCTTGAAAATATAGAAATAATATTTTAAAATATTCTTAATACTATAAATTAACAACTTCAAATATTTATTATAAGAATTAAAAATTTAATTGTATTTGAAACTAAATCCATTATCAATTTTCTCTAAATATTTCTTTTCAATATGAATTATATATCTCTTCACATGTTCTAGTTGTAAAATATGACCACACTTTCCTATGCCCCTACCCACATCACTTCTATATATTCTCTATTTAAAGACAATATTTAAAAGTTGTATTTAGATACAAAATGTTTAATATAAATATACAAAAATAAAAATAAAATTAACATAAACTAAAAAAATCTAGTGAAAAAGGTTATTATTCATTTCAAATTAATATAATTTTTTTTTTAATTATTTATATATTTATGTATTTATAAATAAATAAAGTTATATTATAATAGTTATGTCTAAAAATAATTATATTAGAAAATAACAAAGAGAAATTATAATAAAATAGTTGAATTAATAAAAATGATTTAAACTAAATTTGATGACATATACAT
>VDFB02388252.1:0-96564 GCA_007258455.2 Sequoia sempervirens | reverse complement strand
TAGTCAATGAAAATTCTTTACTCATCTCAATTAATCTCTACCATTCATTCAAGATCAAATCCTCACTATTCACATCCTCAACCAAACATCTATACTTTCACCGTCATCTTTAATAAAAAAGGATACACGATCTTTAGAGCTTCATAGGTACATGTTGCAAAAATATCTTAAAGCGTCCTTGAGCAATCACATTCATTGCATCTTGAGCAATCAACTTCAACAAAGAGAGTTTTGCATTGGGAAGATTGTCATGCATTTTTTTGTTTAAACTCTAGCTCAGTCTGAGGTGTGACTTGATATAGAATAGATTGTTTAATATTATTTTAATCTCTTTGCATTTTGTTTTAAATTAAGCTTGCACAACTCATTTCTCTAAAAAATGTATATTAGGTTGAATCCATTGTCTAATCTATTAGTAAGTAGCCATATAGATTATACCATGATCTATGCGTTAAGGTGAAAGACGAGATGTTTCTGATGTTAGAAGCATGGGTGGTTTTTCTTGTGGATGAGTCAAAATAGGTGAGCCTTATAGTCATCTCCATCATAGAAGGAATAACAAATAAGGATATGTGTGGATTATGACTTGCTTAGTGATGTATGTGTTATATACCCATTCCCTACTCTTGTCATAAAAAATATTCTAGAAGTTGTTGCTAGAAGGGAAGTGTACACATTCACACTTTGTCTCTCAATCAAAACTTGCAATATTTGTAACTCTTTTGCAACCTTTGACATTTATTTTTTGTCAAACTATAATCATCCTTGCCAAGCTAACACCTTTTTTTTTATATAACAAAATTATTTTGACTATTTCCTAGTAACTTGCTTTGACTTGACACCAAAAAATCAAATATATTAAATTTCGTTCACATACACTTGAAAAATAAATCAACGATTCTCTAATCAATAGTTTTCAAGTTTATTTTTTATTTCAATATCAAAAAATTGTTAACTGATTTTTTAATTACTTTAATTATTCAAAAGATTTAATTATCTTTTATAATTAATTTAAAGATTTAAGTGAAAGAAAAAATACAAATTGTTGTGCCACTTAGTTCATTGAGTTTTTAAGTGTAATGAGAAAAAAAGAAAACACCTCATTTCTTTTTAGCGAGCTTTAACTTTAAAGAGAAAAAACTCGTATATTTAATTAAAAAAATTAAAAATATAAAAAGAGAAAAAAATGCTATATATTTAGTCTTTGAATAGTGAAAAGGAACAGACACGTTTGTTTAGGTAGATTCTCAGAATACCTATGGCAGGGATATTTCTGGAACAAATTCCATCAGAATGGATATACCATTTAAAAAGCTCGTTTATAATTTCCGTAGGAGTCACGCCAGGCAGGCCTTGAAATTGAGATTTGTCAACTACCCAAAATGAAGTTGATGTAGCTTTTGATGGAAGCAATCCACTTGAAGATATGTTATCATCGAGTGTCAGAAGCATTACAAAATCCACACCTTCAGGTTTTTCAAAACTCATTCCTACTCATAGAACACCCAATTCAATCCTTCCACTAGCCTCAAGGTTTCCCGAGGACTCTGAACATATATATCATACCCACTTAGGAGTATCCAAAGAATCCAAATATATATTTCAAACCCATTTCTGCTTACCTAATTCTTCATATAATCCCACAAAGCTACTAATCTCTGCAAAACCCCACAATTACTCAATGTCTACTGCAACCCTTATCGAAGACGACGAGTTTTCGCCGATGCCCACATACGTAAACGCTAAAAATTTAGGCTCTGCCAGTGCCCTAGCTCTGTGGCTAAGAACCCGAATGCCTTCAGCCGCAATTAGCTCGTGGGGAACCGAACCGGGGACCAAGAACATTACAAATCTCTGGGTGGAATTGCTGGAGGGCGAAATAACTCTCGAAGATTCATACCCTCCAAAGCGCACTGTCAATGTTGCAAGCGTCAACATAAGGAATACCAACGGTAGTTTTTTAATGGAATCACACCAAGAAATGAATGATGGGAGCATCAGGGTTCGAAACCGACCACTTTCTGAAAAGATGAAGGCCGGGGAAACTGTGGAGGAGGCTTGTTTGAGGGGTATATTTGAAGAATTGGGTCCTATTTTGGGCGCATCTGAGAGGGTTAATTTGATGATGGGGTCTTATGAGAAGCAGGTGGAAGAGAGGAATGCTCTGTCCTATCCTGGCTTGATGACGTGCTATGTCGTGCATTCGGTGGAGGCTATCATAACTGGGTTGCCTGATAATGATTTCTGTACTGACGAAGACGAAGATGGAAGGATGAATGGCGCTGATGCATGCTCTAAAGAAAGGGCCATTGGTGTGAAGAGACATTTCTGGAAGTGGGTATCCGAGAAGAAAAAATGAAGAGAAGAAAAATTACAGTAATTTGTACTGTTTTTACTTTTGCCTTGAATTTGTTATGCCCCAGTTGTTTTTTGAAATTCAAGTAGCATTGGAAACGAGTTTGTTAGTCTCTATATATGACTATCAGCGACATTTATCGTTTTTAATTTAGTGGAGAATTCTAACATATGTAAATGCTTATCATAAGGTCCGCCCATAGTAAATTTTGAGTAAAAGTCATTTATCTTTGTGATTTCCTTTGTTTTGGATTCTCCATTTTCTCAAAATTCAACCAGAATTGAAGATTGAATCTGAGGAAAAAGTCTAGTTGGCAATCAATTTGTTTATTTTTTAAATGATCTGGAAATGTACTATATGATACCATTAATTCCAATTTGTATTGGATCTATGAGGTTGAGCAGTAGTCCTTTTTGTCGCTTCTTTTTGCTCAAATCTGACAATTTGAGATGCTTGCGGCGTTCTATCGTCTTTTCTTTTAGAGTATAGGATAATGCTTGGAAATTTGAAGTGTGCCTAAGCAGTAAACAATGTTTCGCAATGTCATGGATTTCTACTGCAATATGATAAATCTTGTTGAAATTACTTTATTAGTATTGGATACACGATGTCAGCCCTTTATAAGATTTAACAATAGGTGTCTTCTTATTTGGGTCAAACATGACAACGTGGATGTTGGTGGCGTTCGTGCAAAACTTGTAGGTCTTTTAAGATATATAGGACAATGCTAGTGAACTCGACATACACCTAGGCTCAGAACACATTGTCACAATAAATTATACCGTAGTCTGTTGCACATGTCAAATGCCCTGCTTCTTCGGGATTGCTATTATTGGTTAAATGTATGATGGATGCATCATGAATAGATTCAATCTCTCCTTTACTTGGAACGAGATTATCTAGAACTGGATTATTTTATGTGTGATTTTTTATTCTTGATAAATCTTGGGTAAGGTTAAGGGCTGCCTTTAATACGGTGTGGTGTAAGCTTGACTACGTTGTTATGATCTGATTGGTCATGCTCTAAAGTCTAATGTACTCTTTTAACTTTTAGTCCACAATCTTGCTGCATATTAACTCAAGTTTTGGGCTGCTATAATACTTTTCGCTTATTGTGGTACTTTTAAGTGGTGTACTTCTACTATTTATTTTTATGCTCTTCCTAAAGAATTAGAATGTAGTGGGAATGCTTCTATTCTTTTTAAACAGAAATATTTGCTAATTCTATAAAGTTGCAAACATAAGTTTATTTCCTAAAATTTTATAGCTTCAACTATATGGCAATGTTTATTGTATTTAGTATTATATATATGTCTTCAACAACATTCATGTTATTAAATCTCCTCTTTTGGCTCAAGTTTTGAAACTTGTGAAACTGTTTTGAACATGACCACGGGACAGCAGAGAAGGAGAGAAAGAAATAAATCAGAATTAACAGTCATAGAGCTGGAGAAAATTGTCCATTAAGATAGGCTGCTCAGTTTTCACCATTTTCAAGTCTTCTACAAACGTTCTTCAATTCCTTATTACTGTCATTTGTCACAATGGAACCCCTGAGTGGACAAGAAAGATGCATACCCATTTGGTAAACCTATCTTGGTATCTCATGGTCAATTAATTCTACTTTCTTAAGATCCTTTTTGGCTTGCTTTTGATTTAAAATCTGAAGTACATTTACAATCTGATCAACTTTAGTAAGCTTCATAAATTTCCTATTCCCCACATTGACATTCTCCATAGAGATATAGCAAGGCCTAATGTTGGCCTTAAAGAGGCCCAGTAGGGCATCATTGACAGTCTCAATATCAGGCAGGATTAAATGACTGCTTCCTCATTAAAGTTTGAAAGCAATTTATTGAGCGAGGAATCAAGAATGCCGACAAAATCCTATAGCCACACCTGACCTTTTACATAGAGTGGAGATGGTCCGCCTTCAGTGTCGAAGCCAATAAACTACAAGGGCATGTCTTTATTGCTGCAAAACGGAGATAAATTGTAATGGTGTTTGGACTATCCTCAATATGCACCATATCAAAACCATTACACAATTCTGATATTTCCCAAGCAAGGTGGGATCCTTTGTCTATTCTTAGCAATTTTCTGTTAAGTTGATGCCTATGACTGGTCCCTTGAAAGCAATGTTACTGGGTTCTTGTAAAAAGCCCAGAGAACCCACTCCATGAGCGTTTGGGAGTGGGAGCGGGCTGGGGAGTGGCTGGGAGTGCCCAGGTACTCCCTAGGAGCTGGGCGGCTAAAAAGGCATACAAACCTAGAATTGATTTTGTGAACTTTTTTTCAGCTTGCAACAGGAATTGGAGGTGGTAAGCAGCTGTTGGACATGTCATATTTATGGATAGATGGGCACAAATCAGTGAGACAACATTCCTCATTGTGTATTACTACCAAAGCATCGCAAACATACTCAATCTAACTCTAGGTGGAGTAGATATGCTTTTTTTTTTAACTACATTGAATGCTTTCCCCATGGATATTTCGTGTTTTTTCTCTGCCTCCAGAGATCATTGATTGTTGAAAGTAGGAATACCTGACTTTATGATGGGATTGCCTACCCTGACCCAATCAGTTCTTGACATTCCCCTATGAGCAGTAACATAATTTACATTGACCCTTTTGTGGAGATAGATAATGTTTTTGTTTGTTCTGCAGTCCTCAGCCTGCTGCAGACATATGACATCATTGGTATTACTATTCACTCATGCTCTCCCCCTTCCAACTCTTTCAGTTCTATGTTTCAGTGATAGATGCTTCCCTCTAGAGTAATCTGTACTTGTACTTAGTTCTTATGGTTCAGAGTTTAATTTCTTTAGGTTCACAATTCACATCTCATGTTATATTTACTTCTCTTCAGTGCTTAGTGTTTAGTACTTTTTCATAGCTAGGGTTTTTACCCGATTGCTTCTCCATCGGCTTCTCCATTGTAAGTTAATTTACTTTTCAAGTTCCATTGACCAACTTTTGGTCATCTGCTAACATTAATACATGTTCTTTTACTTTTAAATTTGTGGACCAAGGGCCTAAGTTTGGGGACAGTGGGAGGGCAGTGGGGGGATGATGACATAGGGGCGGCAAGGTGGCAGGGGGGTGGCACAAATACATATGGTACTTGAAAAATTGGGTATATAAAGATGTGTAAGGAATAAGTATAAGAATTACAAATGAAACTTTGGCATACTAAGTATAGTTTAAACTACTAAACATTAAAAACATGGCAATGATTGCATTGAACATTAACAATGGTGGGTGGAGGTTCGGGGGCAAATCCACCAGTAGGGATTGAAGGGCAGTGCCCCTCACAAGGGTTTGGCGGCAGAGACCATAGTGGGAATTTGGGGGTAGAGTGGGGGTCTAGGAGTAGAGCCCCCAGTGGGGTCAAGGGGAAGCACCCCTTGCGTGTTCCCTGTTGTGATACAGGACAGGGTCGAGGGGTGGAGCCCCTGCCACCAAGTGCAAATTAAGGCCTTCAAAACCACACAAACTTTAAACCCTAAACATTTGGATTTTAGGGGGTGACACATCCTCGTGTAACAGTGGAAAAAATGAATAACATATGTATTATTATGATTCAAAGTTCAAGCCTTGTTTGATTAGAGCAAGCTCCATATAGAGGAATGCTGCTCAGCCCTCCTTTATCAACCCAATGCATTACTATATGCCCATGTATGAACTTGATCTCTGTTGCTGTCTTCTTGAATAATTCACCCTTGCAAAGATAATTGTGTGAGTTGAGTGGCTCCTTTAATCTTTATCAGAGTATAATTCCACAGGAATTATTCTCATCTGATAAACGATTATAATGCAGATAGCCAGTGTTGCTTTGATTACATTGCAATCCTCCTGATCAAATGTCAAAACCATGGAACTTGCACTCAAAAAGAAAAAAAAAACCATGACTCCCTATCAAATGACACTTGAAATAATAAATAATGTCATTATTCCACAGAAACTCTACTAGAGAACTTATCTATGAGCCTTGCCTTGAAATTAGATTTTGCATGGCATGCAAAAGGATGTGGAGGATGTGGAACGAGAGATTTAATCAGCGTCCCTGTATTCCTTTCAAAGAACGAGTTTCCATTGATAAATGGTATATTGATAACATGTCGTGTTCATCCAAAATTATTCGGACACAGATTCAGTTTCAGTTGCCCTAGTGGATTAGCCATCAGAATTGAGTGCAGAGAAAGAAGAGAGGAAGGAAAGGATTGATTTGTTGATTAGTGATTGTATCAGTTGAGGAGGAAATGGTCTTACCATTTTGGCAGCAGGTGTGAATGTCCCAAATGGAAGCAGTCAGAGCTCACAACCTGGCAGAGCCCAAAATTGTTGTGTCTGAAAAAATAGCAGGACCCAAGATTCTAGGATGTTGAACTGGTTATCCTTTTTCCTTGTTGTAAAGAATATGTTCCAGTTCCTTCTCTTGACTTGTGCTTATCTTGGCATAAATACACCCATTAGGGTATGTGCCAAGTTTGTTGGAGCTCATCAAGAAGTTTTAATTGTAATCCAATCCTTACTTTAGATGTTTGGAAGGTAAAAACTAAAAAGAGTTGCCCATTGCCATGTTTCGTGAGTTAGCATGGCTGTGTAGTCATTTTTCTTTGTGCAAATTGGGGAGTCCTTTGTTGTTGTAGGTGTTCCTAGTGGGCCTTAAGGATGGAGTAAGCTTGTACATTTCAGTAATTCACAATGTTACAGGCGTGATGGGCTTACTTGAGGTTAGAGGATGTATTGAGTCATGTAAGATGTTCCTGAGGGCCTTCATGAAGGGAATTCCACTTGTATTCCTTTATTGATATTGGATTGTTTACTAGAGTGTTTTCTCTAATTAGATTTCTCTGGGATATATTTCTCGTTTTAATATTTTTTTCATGTGATGTTGCTTTCTGTTACTTTATTATATCATTTCCTTCATTGCAAGTTTGTAACATCTCATAGTACAAGTAGATAAAAATTAGCTGCACGCAAGTCTAATAACAATTGTACGGTTCATGCTCTTGGTTGCACCGTGGATTTGTAGATTGGTTACCATTAAGCATTTACCTGTCTGTGGTGGCATAGTTTAGTAAGTAGGGAGAAGGATTCGTCCGGATTCATATTTGATGAATCGTACTATGGGATATCTATGTTGATTAGTATAACGTGTTGTAGTTGCAACAAATTTTCATGGATTGTGGTTTTAGATGAAACAGTTTCAAATATGGAGAGTATTGAAACGTGTTCTGTTTCATTCAAATGTGGCTGAAATGTCAATTCACTTGAGTTTGGATTATGTGATAATATATCTATATGGATTGTACTCATAGTCATTAAATTCCACAATGCCACCCAAACCTTATTTATTGCATTTCACACATGAAGGATTTAAAGTATGTTTGTGAGCCATGGCTCCCAGGTTTATAGATGGCAAGGCTATTTTAGGGTATGATTTTGAGCAAGCACATAGCTCTAGACATAATCATGGACCAACTCACGAGCAACTTTATAATTGACAAATTCTGGAAATACATAACTTAAGTTGTCATCACTGGAAGGTGGTTCTGTGTTTCTGTTCAATTGAATTGCAGTACACATGAGATTTTGTTTCATTCATTGCACCGTGGGCTTGGAGCAGGGACTTTTGTCTTGGCTATCTGTTGTTTATCATAATAGTTTGCATTTCCCACATTATGTATTTATGGTATGTTCGGGAGCTATGACAGCCAGGTTTATAGATTGGCAAGATTATATCGGTGTATGATTTTGAACATTCACATAGCCCTAGACATAGTCATGGACTAACTCATGAGCAACTTTATAAATGATTTTTTTGGAAATACATAACTTCAGTAGACATCACTGGGAGGTAGTTCTGTGTTGCTGCTCAATTTAATTGCAGTACACAAGATTTCGTTTGATTCATTGCTCTGTGGGCTACAGCAGGGACTTTTGTCTTGGCTCTCTGTTTATGTTTATCATAATAGTTTGCTTTTTGCCTGTATTTTTGCACTTATATAAACTGCAGTATGGGTGACGATTTATATTAACATAATTGTTGGCCATTTAAAGTGCTAGTCTACAGGAAAAAAGGCAAAAATCATATTCGAACCTGCATTCAGACACTTACCAAAATATTACATGCTTTAGCAGTTGTACTTGGCTAATTATAAAAATAAATTGTGAACATTTTTCAAATTATAAAAATATTTGCGAACATTTTTCAAATTATAAATAAAATTTAGCTATAGCACCAAATTTGTGCAGGGGAAATAGTATTTATTGAAATAAAACTAGTTGTAACCCCAAAATATTAAGCAGAAGAACTATTGATAAACTTCACAGATAACAGAAATTATGCACTTGAAATCTTTTTCGTTGGCTCAAGAGAATCCTGATAGATAAATGATAGAAATTCAAATGGGTATTCTTGAATCCTTTGTTGATAAAAAAATTCTGCAGGTTCTAAGGGAGTATTTACTGAAATAAAAGTAGCTATAGCACAAAATATATGGAGGGTAATTATTGATAAACTTTACAACTAAGAGAAATTATGCTCTTTAAATCTTTTTATTTTGGATTACTAATAAAGGTTGGTTTTTGAAAGGGCCTAGACCCTTGTACATGCATAAGATATAGATCTAACAAGAAATGCAACTAGAGAACTTGGATATCAGCTAGGCAAAGAAAATAAAACAAAGCTGAAAGCTAACAAAGAACCTACCACTAGACAAGATCAAGAGCACACAAAAAGAAAACCTATTGGGAGGAAGACAAGGAATTGAGAGCCATAGCTGCCTTTCACTCCTCTTTGAGAAATTGAAGATGATCTGCCATAAACTTATCTTCCAACTAGTCAATTACAATGACATTATTCTTCATTTGGTTTTGAGTTCGCTTGCTAGGGCCAGCTTCCATTGGGCTCACCTCATTTTCATTCTTGAATGAAGCATGTGAATGCTTGCAGCACAATTTTAATGGCACTCTTACTCATATCACCTTTATAAAATAAAGTGAACATTTTTTCAAATTATAAAACTATTTGCTAACATTTTTCAAATTATAAATAAAATTTAGCTATAGCACCAAATTTGTTTTGGGGAAATGTTGATATAAGTATTTATTGAAATGAAACTACCTAGTTGTAGCCCCAAAAGATATGCGGGAGAACTATTGATAAACTTCACAGATAACAAAAATTACGCCTCAATCTTTTTCATTGGCTCAAGAGAATCCTAATGGATAAATTATAGAAATTCAAATGGGTATTCTTGAATCCATTGTTGATAGAAGGTTTCTGCAGGTTCAAGGGAGTATTTACTGAAATAAAACTAGCTATAGCACAAAATATATGCAAGGTAATTGATAAACTTTACAACTAACTGAAATTATGCTCTTTAAATCTTTTTTATTTTGGATTACTAGATAAAGGTTGGTTTTTGAAAGGGCCTAGACCCTTGTACAAGCATAAGATATAGATCTAACAACAAATGCAACTAGAGAACTTGGATATCAGGTAGGCAAAGAAAATAAAACAAAGCTGAAAGCTAACAAAGTACCTGCCACTAGAAAGATAAAGAGCACACAAAAAGAAAACCTATTGGGAGGAAGGCAAGAAATTGAAAGCCACAACTGCTTTTCACTCCTCTTTGAGAAATTGAAGATGATTTGCCATAAACTTATCTTCCAACTCATCAATTACAATGACATTATTCTTCATTTGGTTTTGAGTTATCTTGCTAGGGCCAGCTTCCATTGGGCTCACCTTCATTTTCATTCTTGAATGAAGCATGTGAATGCTTGCAGCACAATTTTTAATGGCACTCTTACTCATATCACCTTTATAAAAATAAATTGTGAACATTTTTCAAATTATAAAACTATTTGCGAACAATTTTCAAATTATAAATAAAATTTAGCTATAGCACCAAATTTGTGTAGGGGAAATGTTGATATAAGTATTTATTGAAATGAAACTAGTTGTAGCCCCAAAATATATGCAGGAGAACTATTGACAAACTTCAAAGATAACAAAAATTATGCACTTTAAATCTTTTTCATTGGCTCAAGAGAATCCTAATGGATAAATGATAGAAATTCAAATGGGTATTCTTGAATCCATTGTTGATAAAAGGTTTCTGCAGGTTCAAGGGAGTATTTACTAAAATAAAACTAGGTATAGCACAAAATATATGCAGGGTAATTATTGATAAACTTTACAACTAAATGAAATTATGCTCTTTAATTTTTTTATTATTTTGGATTACTAGATAAAGGTTGGTTTTTGAAAGGGCCTAGACCCTTGTACATTCATAATATATAGATCTAACAAGAAATGCAACTAGAGAACTTGGATATCAAGTAGGCAAAGAAAATAAAACAAAGCTGAAAGCTAACAAAGAACCTGCCACTAGACAAGATCAAGAGCACACAAAAAGAAAACCTATTGGGAGGAAGGCAAGGAATTGAGAGCCACAACTGCCTTTCACTCCTCTTTGAGAAATTGAAGATGATCTGCCACAAGCTTATCTTCCAACTCATCAATTACAATGAAATTATTCTTGATTTGGTTTTGAGTTATCTTGCTAGGGCCAGCTTCCGTTGGGCTCACCTTCATTTTCATTCTTGAATGAAGCATGTGAATGTTTGCAGCACAATTTTTAATGGTACTCCTCATATCACCTTTTTAAGATCATCCCTTTTGGAGTTCTCTTTCAAGATTTCTAATCCTATCTCCTTGTTTGAGCCCATCTTAAGCTTACACATATCCCTCATGATGTCTAGGTGGTTTTTATTGAAACAATAATACATAGTAGATTGGGAAAGGTACCCATTCAACTGTCAGTGTAGAAAACAATCCTCATTTTAAGTCTATTGCTTTTATTGAACAATCCTCATTCTCTAAAGTGCTCAATTTATCCTCCAAATGACTTGTAGTGTATACTTTCTCCTTCACATCTTTAGATTCCTTGATTAAGCCCATCTTCCTTAAGATTACACACATCCCCACAATGCCCCAATAGTCTTTATTGAAACAACAATCCAAATCAGGTTGGGGAAGACCAGTAGTCTTTTGTTGGTGTAGGAAAGCTATCCTCATGTGAATTCTACTATTTTCATTGAAGAATCATTTTAGGATACTACGGTGTAGATTGAATTCATTCTCCAAAGTTCTTAATGTTTCCTCCAAATCACTTGTAGGGTACACTTTCACCTTCTCATTGTTAGACTCGGTCTTGAAGTCATTTGAATATCTAAGAACAAGACCAATGTATTCTTCATTCTCCTTTTTAACATTCAAACATTCTTTCTCCTCTTTGTAAATCGCCTTGCCTTCACTCTTATTTTCTTGACCATCTTCCTTATCAATAACGTATGTTTCTTCACTCTTCTTCTTTGCCACAACCAATGCCTCTTTACCAATTTGCTTCTTATTAGAGTCTTTAGTATCATAGTCAATCTCCCTTTTAGTAGAGTTCCCCTCCTTCAGAGACCTAGTGGGGCCTTGAGGAGAGGCCTAGGGAATTTTAATAATAAGAGATCTAGAGCCACTATTTGTCTTTCCCAAAACTCTTGTAGGGCCTCTAAAATATTTTCCCACGTAATTCTTGTCTCAATTCACTTCCTTACCCGAGGAGGTTCGAATTCAACCACACAAGTCTTTAGAAAGAGATGCTTTGCCAACTTGATTTTGTTGAGCCAAAAGGAAAATTAGAGCTTGATGGATGGAGCATCCAACCTACACAATTGGACATCAACAATAGAGTATTCCAACAAAATCAACAAAAAAATGGGGCGCCCACCAAATTTTTATGCCTAGAATGGTTCAAAGAGTGAGAAGTGGTAGGAATAAACACATTTGAACCTATCTACCAAAGTGACATACTTGATTATTTCATCTTAGGGCTTAGGAAGGGAATATTTTGAGATAGTCCACCTAGAATTGGTTAAGTTTTTCCTTTAAAAAAATATTTGTATCTTCTTCCTTACATCTTCTATCCTCAAACACCTTTAGACCTTTCTAAGGATGTGCCACACAATTAAGTTGTTTTTGATCTCATCACATGACCTGGGTTCAAATCTTACCCTATAACCAATCATAGTCATAAAGATATACTAAATCCTCTCGTAATCTCCCTTTTCTTGAATCTTCTTAAATTTGCCATCCTTGGACCTACTCTAGCTAAACACCTAGTAAAAACAATTAACTATCTAAGACCATGAACCATTAAATGGAGGATTTTTTTCCTAACTTAAATTAAAAAGAATTGAGTCAACCCAAAAACAAGAGACCATTGTACTTGTGAGTAGCCAAAATCATAAACTTGTACAAGTAATGGTGAAGGAAATGAGTGAGGAGAATAACAATATTGAATTGAATGGATTTCATCATTAATAAGATTAGTCACAACCATAGGTAGAGGATCATCTTCATACAACTTATCAATCCCTATATTAGAAACTCCTTTATTAGCAGGCTAGTTTGCAACATTATTTTCTTCTATATAGATGTGGTCGATACTAGCTTCACTAAAGTAGTTAGGTAGACCAATAGCATGGGTGACAATGTTTCTTAGTGTCTACAGGGGCTCTCTCCTTGGTCAAACAATTGATAATATTCAAAGAATCACCCTTACTAGTAAGTCAAGATATAGTCAACTCCTTAGCTAGATGGATACACCAAAAAGCAACCAAAGCTTCTACATAGTGATTAGTTTGTATTTTAAATAAAATAACAAAAGCTCTAACTTACCTTTGTGGTCCCTTATTATTCCACCACCTCTATTTTGATCAAGATTCTCTTTTGAACCTTTGTCAAAATTCAAGTTTTACTCGTTGGGGTAGGGAGAGGAGAAGGGAGCGAGGCGATGTGTGGGGAAAGGCCATTTAATCATATTTTTATTCAACTTGCTCTTATATGTTATGTTAACAACATCCTCCTTAATGACCCATTTCCTAGCAACATTCATTTCTTGTTCCAAGATAGTTCTATTCCCTTTATTATCATATCCTCTCCAATTTATCATCAACTTGTCCCTTGTAGCTTTCCCAATCTTAGCTCCCATTGTATTTGCACTACTGTTTGTATCCTTAAAAAATCTAGAGTTTTGTTCCAACTATAGGGCCCATAAGACATTGTCTAAAGGTAATTTTCGAATGGTCATTAATTAACTATTGTAGAAAGGTGGAGTCCATTAGAGAGCCATATCCAAAATAGATGGTAGTTGAACCCACCCAACTCCAAACTTTCTTTTAAGGTAAAAAAATCATTGATCAATTAGAAAATGCAAACAATAGAATTTAATTTGAAAGAAGGAATTAGATAAATACAATAAACGTGTTGGCAATTTAGTTGTCATTGATGTCAAAGGAGAGATTAGAGAAGCAGTGAATCTATTTCTAGAAGAGTTGGTGTAGAATGATAAAAGTAGCATGTTTTGCAATTGTTGCAAAGCTACTCAAAAAGTCACAAAAAGTTGCAATATTGCTATGGTGTTGCATAAGTCACTTTCAGAGGTTTGCAAAGAATTTTGATTGCAGATTTGACATGGGTTTTTCAAAAGGATTCGATTGGTCTAGTCTGCATGATCTGAAGACATATACTTTGCCCAGGAATGGATCATTTATGCTCTCAGCCTGTATTAGGGTCTGTAGATAAACCCTAAGGTTTACAGTCATGGTAGATGAACAAATATTATATTTTTATGTTCACTTTGTATGGGCAGTTACCGATCGCTTAAGTCATCACTTAAGTTATCATGCTCATTGGGTGACTGACCCCCTTACCTAGCACTTTCGGTTGACAGTGTTTGTGTGCACCATGACCTCCCTTTGCAACATTGTTTACACTTTTAACGACCAACTATTAACCATGATCTATGAAGATCTAATGGTTGTGGTTGAGGCTTGAAGATCGATGACCTCCTTGCCATCCCACTATGTATGTGGTGGGTCCCTGCTTTGTCCCATGGGATAGCGAGCAACAATGGAGATCAATGCATGGAGGATCCAACAACTATCGCATGTGTTATGTGCATCACGATTTATATCTACTTCGACCAAGGCATTTGGGCGATGTGCAATCAAGGCCAACGATCAAATTCAATTAATCAAACGATGCCTTGCAGCCCGCGACGTGAATGGTGTGTCTGTGTCTAGCTCAACGAGATAGTGGGCTAAGGACACATGTTCTATGGGACCAACAAAGGTAGGATCGAGTAGTGGAAGGTGACATCAACAGAAGTAGGTGGCAATATGCGATTACATCGCTTCATTACTTCACATCACTATTGTGAAGCAAAACAAAGGAAGTCGATTAGCGATGCATTAGAAGGATGTGATGAAATAAGATCAAATGACAGAGATTGAGCAAATGTGATTGGATAGTGATCGCCATTTCCATTCACATCATGTAAACGAAAAATGAGTCTCTATCAAAGTAGCGATGCACTATGAGTTCACGATGGCTATAAACACCAAGTGAATGAGATCAATGGCATAGGTTTAAAGAACATTGATCTGATGATCATGTTTTAAATATGCCAAGATGAAAGGAGAGCCAAAGGATCATAGCGCAAAGACAGGAGATCGACGACCCAATTCTCAACGGCTATGTTTGTGTGAACATGGGTTTTGACTGGTAACTAACACAAAGAATGAAATTAAATGTTCTGCCTGCTCCAACAACTAGTTGGTCGAAGATTGATTTGTAGGGCGGCGACACAAATTGCCAAGGAGATCAAGATTAAAATCATATTGAATAATTAGTAGAATGCATTTAATGTATTCTAGGGTTAGGGTTCTTGCAAACCGCCATGTTTAACAAATGCAATGAACTAGAATTTGAATAGCATGGCGAATGGCTCAATGAACAAGTAGCTTCGAGGTATTGATTGCAGATTGATGGAGTTAAGAAAAAAGAGAGATAATCAAGAAATTGAGTGTGAGAGAGTCGAGAAGTAGCAGTGAGAGTGGGCAAGTTGCAGATAGAGAATGCACTAATTCTGAATGAGTAGAACCTAAAAAAAATAAGAGATTTAATCTGGGTTAATATTCTGAGAGCAGAGTAGAGGGAGGTGCAGAGCAGAGGATAGAGTTGTAGAATATTGTGAAGTTGCAAAATAGGTTGCAACATTGAACTGTAACCACATTGTACTATCTTGAACTGTAAATCTGATTGGTGGGTTCCATAGATATTTGGGTAGGTGCTCAAATTAGGGAGTGGGTGTTTCCTTGGAGTGGGTGCTCCTAAAACGAGGGGATTGGTGTCTCCTTAGGTTTGGTGCCCTTAAATTTTGTAATTGATCATTTGATTGTGAGGCTAGATTAGGACAGTAGATCCTAACATCTTTTCTCACTGTGGTTTTTCCCATCTTGGGTTTTCCATGTACTTCTTGTGTTGTGTGATGTTTTTTTGTGCATGTATGTGTTTTTATAAATCAAGATTTAACTTGCACATAAAAGTTTAAAGGGAATTAATATGCCTAGTAGCCTAAGGACTAAATTTTAATAGATCTACTAATTCACCCCCCTCTCAGTAGATTTTTGTGTTCGAACAAAATAATCTTCCGCATGATGAAGAGAAGTTAACACACGTGGATTGCTCAAGAAGAGGCCAAGGATTAAAGATTACGTTCATCACAAATGTTTTTTGTGATTTTGTTCCCAAAATTTTCAACTTGGATAGAACCGTGAGGTAAAATATTGCCTTCATTATCTTTTTCACCAACAAGATAGTTCAAAGGTTTGGGGATGCGCTACCAATGTAGTTGATATATATTTTTTCTTAGTTTAAACTAGTGGAAGCTTGAACAAGATGGATTTGGTTGCAAGTATGTTATTGGTGTTGTTGTTGATGTTAACCGTTGATCATTGATGTCAACATTATGGAGATTGCTCGTATTGTAGATGGGGAGATTGTTGGTGTTACAAATGTTGTAGATATGTTGTTTTGGTGTTACTAATGTAGCTGATTCACTTGGTTTCCAAGTGATTTTGAAAAAAATGGAATAAAAGAGTGTGTAATGTGACAGGGGTGTGTCAAGTGTTGTGCTTCACATTTCTTCATGGTTGAAGATATGCTTGTGCAGTTTGAATGTGATGATCAGAGGTGTTTAGAAGTTCTATATCTAGAGTTTTAGGTTTTTAGATCATTCTAATATGGAAGATGTGTTTGATAGTGTGTTTTCCTGTGAAGAAGGTTGTCTGGGAGAAATGGAATTGCTTCGCATTTCTCCATGTTGAAGTCTATTGTCTTATGGATTTGGGAACATGTTTATATTGTTTGTATTTATCATCCCTAGGAGTTTTTGGTGTTGAGTTGCTCCACAAGTTCAGTTCTTATGTTGGAGTTTAGTGGTAGTGCATCTTGATAAGCAAGATGAAAGTATTCTTCAGTTTTAGGGAGTTGTAGTAGTGGTGTTGGATATTTTGATGGTGTGGAATTTTTTGGAATATTGTGTAGTGTTGTTGTGTGGTCTGAATATTGTTTTTGGACTTGGAGAGGTGTGTATGTGGTCACTAGTTAGTGTTACTGTAGGCTTGGCCAACTTGGCATGTGAATGCTAATTGCAGAGGTTATTTGTTGTTTATGGAAGTGTGGTGATGTGTGTTGGTGTAGATTTGGGTCCTAGTTAACCCTTGGTGTGGTATTCCTTCACTTCTTTCCACCACAAAAGTTTTGGTATCGACCTATTTGGTGTTGCACATTCAAGGTGCATACGTTTCATTGAGATCAACCTACTTAAGATTGTTTAGGTTGTAGATGGTATAAATGCAACGTGAGTTGTTGGAGATGTTGTAAGGAGTGTAAATGATGTGAATGTGATCAAGTGTGGTGATTTGAGTGTGAACTTAAATTCCTATGCATCCAAATGTAGTGAGAAAAAGGTATTTACATTTTCAATGTGCTTAAAGTTGCTAGAGGTAGTGAGCCAAAGGTTGTGGATGGCATAGAGTTATAGTGGTGGATTTTCCTGTTTCTCTGAGATAATGAATCTCTCTTTAACAATTTCTTCTATTCTTCTTTTTTCTGGGTAGTGAACCTAATTGTATTTAGTGTTGTTATTCATATATATATGTGAGCTAATCCTCACTATGGTTTTTCCCTACTTCGGGTTTTCAACGTAAATCTGGTGTTCTTTTGTGTATGGTTGTGGTTGCATTGTTGTTTCACATGTTTACATTCTGATAATGCTTAATGAGGGTTTAAATGTTTTATAAGGGTTTGAAAATTAATGAGGGATTGAATGTTTTAATGTACAACTGATTCACCCCCCTCTTAGTTTTCATGTGCATCTAATGATTGGTATTAGAGTTGTGGTTCCTTGGAGAAAGCTTAACCACTTGAAGTAGATCCAGATGGCACGTAGGAAGGGTGTTAGAGCTCTTATGTTAGATGGAATGAATTATGCTTACTATAAATCCAGGATGGAATCCTTTTTGGTCTCTCTTGGATTTGGTGTCTGACAATCAGTTGAAAAAGGATATACTATGCTTACTATTGGTCTGAAAAGTGATGGTGAAATCAAGGATTATGAGAACAATGGTAAAGCAAGAAATGCTATATTGAGTGGACTTTCTGATTCAGAACTTGGGAAAGTGATAAGCCTCAAAACTGCAAAAGAGATCTAGACAAAGTTGCAAAGTATTTATGAAGGAGATGACAAGGTCAAGCAAGTGAAGATGCAGAATTACAAAGCTAAATTTTTGAAATCCTAAGGATGTCGGAAGATGAAGAAATTATAACCTACATGCTCAAAGTGGATGAAGTTGTCAATTCCATCAATGGTCTTGGTGGTAAGATGGAAGAAATCGAAGTTGTGAAAAAGGTACTATGAACTCTTCCTAAAACTTATAGTTCTAAAGTTTTTGCTATTGAGGAAGCTCAAAATTTAGATCAATATTTTAGAGATTAGATGTTTGGTGCTTTAATTTCTTATGAATTAAGAGAGTTTGGTCAAGATGTTGCAAAGAAAGAAACTTCCTTTAAATTCAACAAGGCAGAGAAGGACAATGAATCAAATCCAGATGATCTTGATGAGGTGGAAGCAAATTTTGTAAGGATATTGAAAAAGGGCACTAGCAAATACAAAGGTAAGTTACCCTTTAAATGTTTCAATTATGGAAAGATAGGTCATTATGCTTCTAAATGTCCAATCAAGGTTGCAAATGAAAAACATAAGGATCATAAAGAAAAATTTGTCAAGAAGAGTTATTATGTTAAAAAAGACAATGGTGTATATGATGATGAGGAATCAAACTATCTCGATGATGATAGTGATGAATGCTTGTTCATGGCTCTAAATGTTGGAACTAATTCTACTAATTTTGAAAGATGTATGAAGGAAAGTGCTTCGATAACAAGTTTGGAATGGAGGATTATAAACTGACATGTACTCCTATGGTTATTGTTTTTAAATTGAGCAAGAATGATGAATCCCCTAAGACGGATCAGAGTAAGTATAGATAAATGATTGGTGGACTACTATACCTAACTCTACTAAACCGGATATCATGCATGTAATATGTCTTGTGGCAAGATTTCAAGAAGATCCTAGAAAGTCACATGTTGCAACAGTTAAAAAGATATTTAGTTACTTGAAGGGCACTCCATACTTTAGTTTATGGTATCCTAAGGATATTGATTTCTATTTGAGTGCATATACAATGCAGATTGGGTAGGTTGTACAAATGATAAAAGAGGTACAAGTGGAGGTAATTTCTTCCTTGGAAGTAGATTGGTTTCTTGGTTGAGTAAGAAGCAGGATTTAGTGTTATTATCTATTGCAAAGACATAATATATTGCAGTAGTATCATGTTGTACATGTATTATGGATGAATCAGACATTAAAGGATATCAAAGTATCATATTCAATGAGCCTATTTCTATCTTGTGTGATAATACAAGTGCTATCAACATTTCAAAGAACCCAGTAATGCATTCAAGAATAAAACATATCTTTATCTGATATCACTTTCTAAGAGAAAATTTTGCAGAGAATGAGGTGAAGTTCGAGTATGTTCCTACAAAGGATCAAGTTGCAAATATTTTTACAAAGGCTCTTCCTAAAGATACATTTGAGTAGCTCTAACATAAGTTAGGGGTTATTGGCCCTCCTTTCAACTAGATGCATAAGTGGTGTGTATGTCCAGGAAAGCATTTCAAGATACATTCTTGGTCCTAGACTGATGATGAAGGCTACCTCTCAGGGGGAGTAGATAGTTATTTTTTTGATTGGTGTAGTTAGGTGGAGCATGTCTTGTTCCCCTAAGGGGGATAACTAAAATACAAGAACAATGAAGAATGAGTAGTGCAGAGAGTGCAATAGTGAGAATTGTATGGAGAATAGTAGTGGAGTGAGAGTAGTCGCTTGTTGGTCTTGTCTAAAGAGAAGTGTGCAAGTGTTGTCAAAGGGAAAGATGTTGCCTTTTTCCATTGATGTCAAAGGGGGAGAGCATGATCTAAAAAAAACATGGGGAGAGTAATATTTGAAGAACTCCTCAAGAAAGGGGGAGAATGGTGTCTAAACAATAGAGGTAAAGGGAGAGAGTGAAGTGTACTACAATAAGGAGGAATGTTGCTTAATGCAGAGTATATTTTTGTTGTTTATGATTTTTTACAACTAGTGTTTCCATCAGTGCCAAAGGGGGATTTTGTTGCAAGTATGTTGTTGGTGTTGTCATTGATGTCAACAGTAGGGAGATTGTTGGATATTGTTGGTATTTTAGATGGGGAGATTATTGGTGTTGTAGATGTTATACATATGTTGTGTTGGCGTTGTTGATGCATTTGGTTCACTTGGTTTCCAAATGCTTTTGAGAAAATTTGAATAAAAGAGTGTGCAGTGTGGAAGAGGTGTGTTTAGTGTTGTGCTCTACATTTCTTCATGTTTGAAGATATGCTTGTGCAGTTTGAATGTGATGATCAGAGGTGTTTAGAGGTTCTATATCCAAAGTTTCAAGTTTTGGATCGTTCTGTAGTGGAAGATGTGTTTGACAATGTGTTTGCTTGTGAAAAAGGTTGTTTAGAAGAAATGGAATTGATCCAAATTTGTCTACATTGAAGTCTATTGTCTTGTGGATTTGGGAACATGTGTATATTGTTTGTATTTTTCTTTCCTTCTAGTTTTTGGTGTTGATTTTCTTCGCAAGTTTAGTTCTTATGTTGGAGTTCAATGGTAGTGCATCTTGATACACAGGATGAAAGTATTCTTCAGTTTCAGGTGGTTGTGATAGTGGTGTTGGATATTTTGATGATGCAGAATATTCTTGAATGTTGTGTGGTGTTGTTGTATGGTATGTATATATTTTTTGGACCTAGAGAGGCGTGTATGTGGTCACTGGTTAGTTTTAGTGGAGGTTTGGCCAACCTAACATGCTAGCGTTAATTGTGGAGGTTGTTGTTTATGGAAGCATGGTGATGTGTGTTCATGTAGATTTGGGTCTTAGTTAACTTTCCATCGTGGAGGTATTTTGTTCCAACCTATTTGGTGTTGCACATTTGAGGTGCATACGTTTCATTGAGGCTGGCCTAATCAAGATTGTTTAGGTCATGGATGGTAAAATGCAAGGTGAGTTGTTGGAGATGTTGTAAGGAGTGTGAATAATGCAAGTGTGATCAAGTGTTGTGATCTAGAGCTTAAATGCCTATGAATCTAGTGCATTAAGCATAAGGTGTCTACATACTCTGTGTACTTGAAGTTGCTGAAGGCAGTGAGCCAAAGGTTGTAGATGGCATAAAGATGAAGTGGTGGATTTTCCTGTTGCTATGGTGGATTTTCCTGTTGCTATGGTGGATTTTCCTGTTGCTTTGAGATAGTGATTATCTATGTAACAATTTCTTCTATGCTTCTTTCTTATGGGTAGTGAGCCCTTGGAAATGAGCCTAATTGTATTCGGTGTTTTTATTCATATATATGTGAGCTAATCCTCACCATTGTTTTTCTCTACTTAGGATTTTTCACATAAATCTGGTGTTCTCTTGTGTATGGTTATGTTTGCATTACTATTTCACATGTTTACATTATGCTAATGCTTAATAATGGCATAATTTTTTTATCAGGGTTTGAAAGTTAATGAGGGATTGAAATTTTTAATTTACAACTAATTCACCCCCCTCTTAGTTGTCCTATTTATCTAACAGATTTGATCACCTAGGTGTTGGAGAAAAATTGTATAGCTATGTGGAGTGTTTATAAAAATAAAGAATCCTAATACCTTTTTTTTTGCAAATGATTAGCCAAGATTGCATCCCATCAATTCAACCGTATTGTTGGAAGTTTTTCCTAGCTTCATGCAAAATTCTAAAATCTTTGCAGTAGGTCTAGTCCAAAGTACTCCTGAGCAATGACAATACCTAGATTAGAATTTGAAACACCATCAAAGAATAAAATTGGAAAAACAATAAGGAAAAATGGGATATTGAAGATGAAAGAGTTGAAGAAATCAAGAACCATTTTCAAAGAAGATTGAGTTAAACTCTTTATAAGATGCTTAGGTTTTTCTTTCTTTGAAGCAAAATTTGGCATTTTTAATCATGGCATGTTGGATCTTTTGAAGCGGGTATTTTATTTATATGGATATCTTTAAAGATTTTTTTGTTCCTATCCAACCAAATATTCCATGTGCAAAAAAAGACAATAAAAGATTATAAGAACTTAATGAGAGGTTTACCTATTAAAAAGTTGTAGCATTTATTCTATTTTGTGGTGCAAGAGTCTTTACTTAATCTATTTTTGAAGTAGACACCAAAGTAGCGGGTGAGAGAGATCCAAATTGTACATGCTTCATCATAGTCAAAGAAGAGATGATCTTGGGCTTCATAATCTTTGAAGCATATGAAGCATATGCGAGACCCCATGATGCATCTTTTGACAAGATTATCTCTAGTGAGGATTGTTTTTATCTGATAAGCCATTGGACTTTTTATTTATTTTTTGGGTGACATTTTGGCTTCAAATGTTCAAATACTTGTCAATGGGTTCAATATCTTGTATGTGATTATGGGATTTGGACATCTTGGTGTAAGAGCTAGAGGGGTTGATTTTATCCCAACTAATACAATTGCCACTTTATAGATCAATAGGAAGAAGGATAAAAATATTTTAAAGGTTCAATCCTTATATTGTGCAAAGTCCAATCCATAAGGTAAATCCATTTGGATTAAAGGCTATTCGAATTGAAGAGTTGAGAAATATTTTTGATGCCCAGATCAAACATAAACTCGAGGAGACACCTAGGCATATAGAGGCTAAGAGGCTTGTTTCCAAGGATGAGCTCATCCCAACATTTAGAGTTACTCCCATTTTTTGGAAAACACATATTGTCTTTTATTATAACAACAAGCAAGACAATCAAATACTAGATTTTTTATATGACTGGCTTATATTAGATGTTGTTAAGGAGAGCGGGGCCTTTCCAATCATCTCCACATTGTAAGTCAAAATCATTTCCAAATTAGCATAGACCCAAGGGCCTTTCTCATGACAAGAGGATTATGAACACATAAACTCACATTGAACTCCAAACTTATTGAGGATGAAGCTCCAAATGTTCCAATAAATGGAAATCTAGCAACAAATGATAAACTATTTCAAAATATTTCTCACATGAAGCCCATATGCTAGGGAGATATTTTTTCTATTTTTTTCACCCAAGAGAATCTTGATAGATAAATGATAGAAACTTGTATTTTTGAAGTGATTTCCCATCAAAATTTTCTACATGTTAATATATAAGTGATGATAAAAAATGTTCACACGTTGATTGTATTTATATGGTTGGTGGTTGGAAACTTAATAAGAGGCCATAAGTTTTGCATCATGTAGTTATATGCTCGGTCCCCTCAATGTTACTCAAGCATTATCACCAGCTAAATACAACCATGTCGAGTGTCATTCAAAACAAGTTTTCTAAACCTAGATTCTCAAGAAAATTTATACAACCATATTCTCCCATTACTTTTTGTTTTGCTAACTAAGAAAAAGAAAGTCACACACAATGAACAATACTCCCTTTTAGCACAATAAAATGGGAGAAAATAACTAAAACGATCTCCAACATGTCATTTTTTTGGTACGTAAGCTGTGGGGATAGGGGCCCGCTCCCTTTATTAAAAAAGTAATAAAAAATACAAATATCTGACATGCAACAAAGAAGATGCTGAGAGCTACAAGAGCCTCTAGAAGAATAGAAAGAGGAGAACTAAAGAAACATATAGAATAAAACAAAACTTAAACAATTTTTTACAATTGATACAATGACACTCAGGAAGAGAAAGTAAGGCTCAGGCACCCAAAAATACTATGCCCTTCAAGTGTTTCGAAGGAGAATCATGTCCAGGGTATACTGAGAACTAGCTTCCACCACTTCTAAACCTTAAATGCGAAGCCTTTTCAGCTTCAAACTTCCTCCTATCCTTATTCTTTGAGCCACAATCAGGTTTTAATTTGCCACTTAAAGACTGAGAAATCTCAAGTTTCTAAGGCGGATCCAAAGAAAAATCATCAAAACAGTCATGAATTTTCTCTTCCAAGTCCTCCATGAAAGGAAAAGCATAGTCAGATTTAGAGCCATCCTCTTCTGACCTAGAAGGAGAACCAATTCCTAGGGAGGATCGAAGAACTTACCATGATTCCTCCAAATGAACTCAGTATCTGAAGCACCACCCTTTTTGACCCACTTCTTCAAGCAAAAATTCCTTGCCCCAGCCAAACGTTTGAGGGAATAAGCTTCAATCCTATGTCCAAGCATATTGCAGTGGAAGAAATGGAAGGGTAAACCCTCATAGTTTAAAAACTGAGTCTAGACACCATGTGAAGAATGGATCTGGATAGAATGTGAGAGGGGTTTAGAGATGTCCACCATTGCACAAACCCTATAGAATCTACGATCCAAAGCCACTTGGTCGATCTCCAACATGTCATTTTAAGTAGGGGATTCATGAAAGTGATATTTGCATGATACTCATAGTGAATGTGAGATTATGGGATAAATATTTAGAGAAATAAAATTATAAATACATTATTCACATTGCTTAAAAAATAATGTCTACTCTTTGTTACATGAATCAAAAGTATTGCCCTGTGATAAGAATCCAATTTATTATACAAAGAGTTATAAGATTAAAAAACATTGCCCTTTGGGACAAGAATGCAATGTTATTTTTTAAGTGTTTCTTAGATGGTTTTATGGTACAACAATTAGGTTAAATTAGACTTTCATTTAGTGAATATTGTTGCATGTTTAGTAGTGGAAATTTTGTGTAGTATTAGTATTTTAAAAATCTATTTTAGGTACGAGGTTTGTTAGTTTATTTAGGTGCAAATTTTAGGTTAATTCTTAGGCATTGCTTTGTTTTATTTTTTCTTTATTCTATACTAGGAAAACTACAAACATCTAGAAATAAGATGCATAGTAAACAAATTTTAAGGGATTTCTTTGGGATGAAGACATCCAAAACAAGATATTTTGTCTTTTCAATCACCTAAGTTGGAGGTATATTTATAACCCTATTCACTCACTTTCAAATAAGAATAATATTTAGGCAACAAGTTATATTATTTTGATTTCATTCATTCATTGGTTTTTGTATTTTTAATAGATTTATTTAGTAGGTTAGCATACTTATAAGACAATAAATTTTTGATGATTCAATTTATTTATTATGTTATTTTTTTAGTGCAAAATTTGTCTAACATGGTTTGAATTTTAACATTAACACTATTGTTGAGATCATCCATGTTTGAGAATGAAATATGTTGTTGTTGATGAGAGGGAGTGTTAGGAAGGTTTTGGTGCCATTAATGATTGAATTATCTTGTACCTATGAAAGGTTGTATACAAGGTTTGATGTCTAAGTTGCTCCAATGTTTGGAGTATTAATATGTATTTGTGATAGGCTGTAAATTGGATTGGTTTTTAGCCAATTTGTTTAGTTACGACATGTTCTAGTATCAACGAAACATGCCTAGTATCAATCTCAAATATTGTGACCAACTATAGGGTGCTTCAAATTTTACTTCTTGGAAGAGTAGGGTGAAACTATCATTGGAATATGTTGATCCTTGAGTCTATATGCTGACCATATTGACACCTCCAATTGATTGTTTTCAATTGGTTCAACAAAACAAGATGTTCAAGGAAAAGCTTATAATCTTGAATTTTGTGAAGGATCATTTAATTCCTCTCATTGTTGAAAATAAATCAATAAAGGAGTAGTAATGTTTTGGAAACTCTTTATCAGATAGTGGACATCCTCATAAGATGCTAAAGAACAAAATTAGTGTCATATGCATGAGTGAAACAACCATATTAACCACCTCCCTAATGAAGATAATGGGTCTTTGTCATCAACTTGCATTAATTAAGGCTAAGGTGGAAGATAAACACTTGGCACCAATTGCCTTAAATGAGATCTCCATTCCAAGAAACATTTTTCATGGTGTTTGTATTTTTGAGAAGCTCCCAACTTTTGAGAAGCTTTGGGATGATTTTATTGAGGGAAAAATCATACTTGAAGCTACTTTAGTTAGATTGAAAGATAGTCATAACTAAGATCTTATTGGGAAGAAGAAGAAAAGTGACAAAGAGGGGCCCATGAAGGGTAAAATATAAAAGCTCCAAGATACAAAAATCTCCTCAAAAAAGGAATAAAGTTGAGTCATATCAAGTGTTTGAAGTGTTAAAAAATTGACCACTATGCTTCTCAATGTATACAACTAGAACTTAGTGATGATTCCCTTAACCTTCATGGTATCCTTTATGTTCCTAGATTTAAAAAAAAATAGTTTCAACCATGATAGATTTGAAGTGTGGCCGAATTTGATGATGAACAAGTTATAATAAAAAATTACAACCAAGATCTTGTCAAAGTAATAGCGAGAGGTGTTCATGTATGAGGTCTATATATTTTGATTGTTGATCTAATCATTCAAGTAACTTTGATACACAACAATGACAAATTAGAAATGGGGATTTGATCACTTGCACTATTGATCTTTACCTCTTTTGAAGGATATGGTGCATGGATTACTAAATTTCAAGGTAGAAAAACCTAGTATATGCAAGAGATGTGTATTTTTCAAGCACATTAAGATTTTTATTCCAAGAATTGAGAATAGATGAAAAGGTATTCTAGATTTTATCCATTTAGATGTTTGTGGGCCTACTTCAATAGCTTCATTGATTAAAAATATTTTCTACATTTCTTTCATGATGATTCTTAATAAAATAATTTATTTCATGAAGGCTAAGAATGAGGACTTTGGGAAATTTCAAGTTTAAACTTCCTATAGAAAAGTAGACATGTAGATGGGTTAATGTTTTGAGGTTTTACCATGGAGTTTAGTTTATTTCCAAGGAATTTGATACTTTTTGTAACTATATAAGGATTGCATGGGAGTTGACCATGTCTTACAACCCTCAACAAAATGGAGTTATCAAGAGGAAGAATAAGTCCATCATATAGACTAATAAGCTTATGATTCATGTCTTATATTTACAAATAATTTTTGGGTTGAAGCATGCAACTATACATAGTATACATATTAAACAAATGTCCTCATGAAGTCCTAAAGGAAAAGGCTCTAGAATAAACCTTTAGTAGATAGAAACCTGATGTTTTCACTTTGGTGTATTTAAAAATCCTATATACATTTATGCATCATAAGAGAAAATAACCAAGTTTGAACCCTCTATTTAAAGTGTGTCTTTGTAAAATACGAGTCTTCCAAGGCTTACAAGATTTATGTTTTATCACAAAGAAATACGATTGTGAGTAGAGATGTTGAGTTTGATAAGGATGCTTAGTCATTTAAGCCTTAAGAACCTCACATGTAGGTTGAGGATAGTGAAAAATTGATGTTCTAATTTCAAATTTATAAAATACAATAGTCCCTATTGCTAATTGACAAGTTCTAGTAACATTGAAGATGCCTCAACCCCATTTAAAATGCTAGAAATCCTGAATAGATTACCCTAAATTTTTAGGGGACATAAGTGTAAGTAGAAGCACTTAAAACTCCTTTCAAGTGATTCATCCACCTAATAATTTTTCAAGTTATGTTGCTTTAATGTCTTCCATTATTTGGTGCAAATCCTTCCACTTTCGAGAAGGAAAAATTAGAGTAGGTATGTGGGGATGCTATGATAGAGGAGTATAACTCTATTATTTAAGAGAAATATGTTTGGGAAATTGTGATTAAATGGGAAGTTAGTGATTGATTCAAAATTATTGTACAAATTTAAGCATGCAATAGATGTGAGCATAGAGAAATTCAAGGCCAAAATTTTTGCATGTGCATTTTAATGACCCCTAACTAAAATATCGGTATAAATTTCTTATATTTGGAAGAATTCAATGAAATCAACAAAAAAAAACCATGTAGAATACTTATATTTAAACTTCCCATATTAAATAAATAGATATGCACATGTAAGCTGGCTAGAATCTTTCAATGATCACAAGATTTGTTGCTTCAATTTTGTGTTGATTACAAAGATTACAATGATCACAAATATGTTAATAATAATATTTAAAATGTTGAATTTCCCAAACATGGGAATCCACCAAGCTTGAAGTGTAACCTCCATGTTAAGTTTCCATAGAGAATCTAAAAATTCAAATTTGAGCCCAATAATGACATTCTTGGTTAGCCATGACGATGTCTAAAGTCTTTTGTTCAAACAATACAATTTTATGAAACTACATGATAGAAGGTGAGGGTCCAAGGAAATGCTTGCTAGAAGGATGAAATATTTGGAGGAAGTAGGGATTGGTGATATTGAGTGCATGAGGAAGTGAAATTCCATGGGTTTACAAACAACAAGGGAACATGATGTTAGGAATTTGGGTTTTGAGATATCTAATATTGACAAGTAAGTAGGGAATAAAAGAAAGGTACAAAAATATGAGAATGTATGAAATCTTGCCTAAGGATTGAAAGTGACTTAGACATCCTCATACTTAGGGATAAGGAGCATTAAAATTTCACCCTTCCCAAAATTTCTTGTCCTCAAGCAATGCAAATTTGAATGCTCCAAGGGCTTTGGTCCTTCCCAAGTAGCATCTTTAATAGGCAAATTCTTCCAATGAACCAAATGTAGTGTAGGAAATTGTATACCTTTATAATTTCACACCGTTTTTGGGTCCCTTAATTTATTGGACTTAATTAAGCTTCTAATGTAACAAATTATGCATTCCAAAGCCTTATTTTTCCTATTTTTTAAAGGAGAGCAGACATTAAATAAATGCAATCAATAATTAAATCACCATAGAATATGTGTGTCTTGGACTTATAAGCTAGGACCCATTCGCCCATGGGCGAATGAGTCCCCTTTAAGTGCCTAGACCCATTTTAAAAAATGTTGTTGGCAGCATTTTAACGATTCAAACTCAACTTCCAATTTTCGGCTTTTGGAATCTAATTTTCAAGAAATTAGATAAACATCTATAAATACATAGTCATTTGATCATTTGAAATCTAACACACTTTATCAAGAAATCCTATTTAGAAAATATCATTGTCAAGAGAATTCAAGAGCAGATTTATCAATCATTTTTTTGCAGTAATCAGGATCCTAACATCATGTCCAAGTTTATGTGTGTTCATGTCATCTTGTGAAGGCTAATATGCATTGTTGATCCTAAAGCATCCAAACATTTCAAGTATCCAAATCAATCAAGCAAAATAAGATCAAATTCCTCTGGAGAGATGTGTTTGACTTCAGTCCTCTAAGGGAAGCCACTGAAGGGTGGTGAGTTGTAGCAAAAATTGTTCATTCATCATTTCCTTCCTTTTTCATTATCTTTCTATCAAGGTTTAATTACCAAACTAGGGTTTGAACAAGGAAAACCCCCATACAAATAAAAACAATTTTTCCTCTTTTTGTATCTACAAATTATAAGTTGATGAAGAATTGAAGAGATCTTGAAGGAGAAATGTTGCATTGTTGCACAAGTTTTCATCATTGTTGTCAAACCATAGAAACTAAGTCACAAAATTTGTTTTCGTCACTTCAATAGTGGGACCTGTGTTAAAAAAATCCAAGATCTAGCATTAGAGGACTATCAAAAGTTATTTTGGAAGCCCTGACAATGACCCATTCACCCAAGGGAAAATCAATCCCTTAACAAGTCTCAAAAATAGATTTTGGTGATAGGTACATGCCATCAGACCCTTCTCAGATCAACCTGCAAATTGTCAATTTCATTTCTATACATTCTAAAATCTGCATTTTATGTATTAGGCCTTGTTGTTCATTTATTTTGAGTGCTTCAAATCATTTTCATTTGTTTCTAGATCTTTCCTATTGTCCTAAGGACTAAGATCTAGGTTTGATTGTCTCACCATTGAGGTTGAAAGTCAATATTTATACCTTGTGATCTATTTCCTAATGAAATCCCTTGGGAAAGACACCTATTGAGATTCCTAAGTTTTACAAGGACAATAAAACTTTGGGGATCCCTTCCCCACATTTCATTTTGGTGAACCTGACATTCTTATATCATACTTTTCTAATTTGGAGGTCCTTGAAACCCTAGATCTAGGTTTTGCATCATCTTTTTTTTGAATTTCATATAGGGTTATTTATTGCATATTTGCATCATTTAAACTCATAAAAATCCAAAAATATTACATACATTCTACATAATAGCTTGCATTAAGGTGTGCTCCAGTCATTTAGGTCAGAATTTCATTCAAAAGTGCATTAATATTTTTTTCATTCTATTCATACATTGTCTTTGCATTTACATTTCATCAAAATTCTAGAAAACTATCATTGAAGAATTTGTTTTGTAGTTAGGAATAGTGAGCTTAAATATCAGGTCAAACATTTATATTTCAACTTTTCAAAACCATGTGCAAAGACTCATTTTCCCTTGGGTGAACTTGTCCTTGTACAGGTGATTTTGCAAAATTTTTCACACATATTTGTCTTTGTCTTTTTCATTTTGTTGTACTTGTAGATCTTCATTTCAGTTTCAAAAATTGCATATTTTTATAGATTTTTTCATTTAGTTTAATCAGTGAAAGAAATTGAATTGTTTAAAATAAAAGTTGCATTCAAAAGTAATCATTTTTAGTCTTTTGCATTTTAAAATCAGTCAATTATCATATTTCAGATCTAAAAATTGCAATATCTTCTTCAATATTTGTATTGTGCTTTCTATTTTTGGGTGGTTACTATCTTTATTTAGTTCTTTTTTTCCATTTTGAGTGCACTTTTGGTTTGGTGAAACTTGTATGAGTATCACAACCTGACCTATCCTACTACCAATACTTCAGTGAGATGTAGTTTGAGACTCATGGCATCCCACGCTAGTACATCCACTATGGATATTGAGTTTTCCAACTCTTTCACTCATAGTGTTGACACTAATCAACCCTTTTTAGACCACATACCTAATGTCACATGTCCTATGACCACCTTACCATCAACCAATTACACTACTGTTGAAACCTTGGTTGCTCATGTCCCTCAAGAAAAGTTGAAACAAATGGATAAAGTCGTAGAAAACTTCAATACTATGTGAGTACAAAGTATATTGCTAGTACTACATTGTTCCTATCATAGATAACATGAGGAGAATGCTTGATAATGACCAAGGATTATAGATTATGTGTAGCCTAGATCACATTATTGATAATCATCATCTGACAATGGATAATTGTGCTCAAGCCTTGGGATACATTCAAAGTCAAGGAGGAAATCAAATTCCTCCCCTACAACCATAGCCTCTATTCCTACATATGCTCATCCAACTGTTACTACAACAATGCAACTAACCAACAATATCACTCCAAATTTGGGTATTTCTACTGGGAATCCTTTTAGTTTTGTGAATTCAAACATCATATCTCCAAACCTCCTACCTCTCACAAACTTGCAATTTAGTTATCCACCCAACACATATACACGTCCACCATATTGACCTCCATCTCAAAACACAACCAATGATTATGTCATAAACCAACTTTTGCAAAATGCCACATCCCTTCAACAACAAATAGCAACATTGAACCTAAACCAAAATGAACAACCTTCACAATATATCAAAAGAAACCCATTGTCATTGGAGATATTGAGAAAAAAAATTCCACAAGGCATAGAGATACCTAGATTTGAGAAATACAGTGGTAAAAGAGATCCTAGCAACCATGTATCAACATATACAACCTTATATAGTGACTTCATTTTTGAAGATAAGCTCTTGGCTAAGCTTTTTCCTAGGTCCTTAAAAGATACAACCTTGGAATAGTTTTGTTCCTTATTGAATAACTCAATGGACTCACTTAATGAGCTTGTTGATACATTTCTCAACCATTTCCAAGTGCACATTGGTCCTAAGCTGGCCCTACCTAATTTGATGCAATGTAAGAAAAATGCAGATGAAAAATTCACTAATTGTATAGCATGTTATCAACTGCTCTAATCACAAATCAACATTAAGCTTCTTGATATTGATCTTCAAAGAATGTTCATAGAAAACTTACAAACAAATATCCAAGATAATATTAGGATGATGAAATTTCCCTTCTTTACATAAATATGCATGACTCTTAGTGATTATCATAACTCACTTAATCAATGCATAGGAAAAACTACTTCAATCCATCTTGGAAAACCCAAAACTATGCCTCATAATAGTTTTCAACTATTCAAGAAATAAAACAAGGACTTTATACAGATAAATCAACCTCAAACAACTCACCATGTTGAACCTCAAGTGGATGCCATAACAACAACTCCATACCAATTTTTGGATAAGAATATGCAATTCACCCCATTACTTGATACCCTCCATTTGATTATGTTGCAACTCTTGAGAAAGAACCTAATCACCTTACCTCATGTTAGACCTCTTGATACCACTAAGCCTTTACCTTTGTAGTATATCCCAAATATATTTTTCCAATATCATCGACAAAGTGGACATGATACATAACGATGCATGCATATTAAACATATAGTGCAAGACCTCATTAATTCCAATCACATCTAGTTGGGTGGTGTTAATGATCAAGGAAATAAATTAGTTTCCCCACCCAACCAAAATTTATAAATCTTTACCAATCCAATGCTAAACCATTCCATCTCATTTGTAAAAGCTAGTGATAACAAGAATGATGCGATGAATGTTGACAAGATACAAGATATAAATGATGGTCATGATAAGAATGATAACGAGGATGATCTACATGCCATGATTTTGTTGGTATGTGGTGACTGATCATGCAAATATTTTACACTCGTAACAAGAAATGGGGTTCGGGGCATTGCCCCAAAAAAAAATCGTTAACACATCAAGTTTTTCCCATTGACACATCAAGGTTTTCCCACTAACACGTCAAGGATTTTTCCCATTGACACGTCAAGGTTTATTTCCCATTGAAACATCAAGGTTTTCATGTTAACACATCAAATGAAAAAAGACCTTGTAAAACCCTAATTCTATAAGGTTCCAAAAATCTTGTTATAAGTGGATGGGATGTATGTTGCAGCATGGTGTTTGTGAGATTGTAATCTATTTTGCATTGGATAATAAAATCATTGGGTGGTTGATTTTCTGTGGATGTAGACCATATTGGGTGAACCACGTCAAATTCTGTGATGATCTCTTTTGTGTTATTCTTCACTATTATTTCTAGGTTATTTAATCTACAAATAATTGTCAAAGTTTATTGCTCCAATCTGTCTGAATCCTAATAGATTGGACTCATTGGAATTCAACCTCGTAAAGTCCAAACCAACTTGTCTCTTGACATTGCTTTCTCAAATAGTGATATAATTAAAAATGCACCCAATGGTCATCTTTACATAACCGAAAGAGTCAATGAAAAGCCTACAAATGGGATATTAATTGATCCCATGTGTGTAGAGAATGTGATCATTGAGGAATTCTTATTTTTTCATGAACTTTACCGATATTCTTATGAATAATCAAAAGCATGGATCAAAACACATGATAGTTTTTCTCTCCCTATGATAGGTTCAATCACTCTTCCATTAAAATTTAGACCAAAACAATTGAAGGTATCATTCTCCATCATCTTGACATCGAATCTATTTCGTGTGAAGTTAGGATATCCATGGATATGCTCCATGAATGTTGTCCCATCAGTCATTCACAAGTGCTTGAAATTCCATTTGACAACCAAGTTTTTACAATGCATCATAGTAGATTTAATCCTTTGTCTTTGCATGGGAACTTTTCATTGGATTTATTTTAGCCCAAACCTATGGAACAACTACACCCTATGAGGATTTCTTCTTTAAATCATATCTAAATTTTAAAGAAAAATGTATAGTAGAGTTATCCCTTGCCAATATCCCACCTAAAATTGAAAGATCTATAGTTGTTCCTTCCACTCCAAATGTTATGGATGAATCTATACTTGAACCAAAAGATCTCTCGAATAATCAAATTGTGTATGATTCTATTCCACCACCTATATCCTACAAGAGACCAAGAGATAACCACACAATTCTAATTATGCTTCCTAAAACCAAACAAGTTTACAAACCTAAAGAGAAAGTGGTTTCCCAACCTACAAAGGCCCCTTCTATTCCTCCCCTAAGGGAAGAAAAGAGACCGATGGTTGAAAAACCCACTCCTACCATCACAACTTGAAAGTTGTGCCAAAAGAAACTGAAATGTTAAATAGTGTAGACGTAGATGTCGTGCTATTGCTCATCAATTAGAAGAAAATAATAAACCAATAATCCAAGATCAACAACTAACTCAAACAATGCATGATGATTCTCCACCTTCTTCACAACATGAAACTTCTCTATCTCCACCACAAAAAAAAAACATACAATGGACATTTCCATTAGACCTCCTATTGTGATTAACTTGGATGATGATGATGAGATTGCTAAAATTGATGAAGAAGTGTATAATGAGTTGAATTTATTATTTTCCACTTTTTTTTAATTTAGATGGGAGCAATAGTGATGATCCTCTTGATGCGAGTGACCTACCACATGTTGATCTTAGTGATGCTCCTAGCACAACACTTGTTGTAGTCCCTTTGGCTAGTTATCTGCCTTCTGTATATGATGAGAAAGATTGGGATACAGATGGCCTACTTTAGGTTGGCTCACATGTGACACAATTTCTTTTCTTTTCATGTTCTTTGTGATTGTATGTATGTAATGTGATCCTTTGTATCATGATGCTTGGCATGTCTTTATGTATGTGAGATTTCTTTGGATGACCCTTATTACTCTATTGGTGTAAGGATACAAAGGAAGCAAATTTTTTGTGACATTCTTCTATTTGTATCTACATCCTTCTCTCTATTGTAAACATTGTCTTTTCTTTTGTCTCATGTTTTCCTTTTGGGGAAGATGCAAGGCATCGAGACATTTAGGTCTCTTCCATTTTGAAACAAATGATTTTATTTTCTTTGGTTCTCTATGTGTCATTCTTCCTTTTTGTTTGTTGTTCTATGAGTATTTGGGGTATGATGATGGTTTTGAGCTCTATTGTATCACTATAGAAAATAAATGCGTTGACCCCGAATCTGTGGATCCCTTATGTGTTATCTTTTGAGATTGAATGTGAGGCCAACCATTCTTCATGAAGCAACTTTATTTGGAAACATATCATTCCCTTTTATCAACTAGCATTTATCATTTCTACTTTAATGTAATTTCTCACAGCATGGTGTTTAGGAATTCCTTTAAAGTAGGGGAATACATTGGCATTATTTAATTTTGGCATTTGCACCTTCTAAGGTAAGTTTCATTTTCAATTTGACATTTTTCTTCACTTTTGTTCACAGGAGTTGAACTTAGTGTAGCGTTGACATAACACATTGATCATTTTGTGGCACCTTATCAAAGTTATCAAGAAGTATAACTTTTGGTATGGTTGACGTATGGGTACACACCTTGTAGACCTAGTGTGTGTTTCTCATTTTTCCTTGGGTCTTACCTAGTGTATACCAAACTGCACTAGCCCTTGTGAGTGTATTTTATGGACAAACAATTGAGGCTTGATCCATCAAGTTTTTTAAATTTTCACTGGCTTTGGCATTGTATGCTTGTGTATCTTGTCTTGCTACACATATCTTACATACATGTGTGTCCTTTGTGCTTATGTTGGTTTTCCATGGGATATTGGATCCTGGGGGCTTGATCACCCTCGATCTTTTCCATCCTATCTCATTAACATTTGTGCACTTGGACCCCTCTTGACACATATTTGTCTACTTTAGTGTGAGTCTGAGTGTAAGTTCATTCTCTCACTAAAGTGGGGGCTAAATGTAGTGTAGGAAATTGTATACCTTTATATTTTCACACTATGTTTGGGTCCCTTAATTTATTGGACTTAATTGAGCTTCTAATGTACCAAATTATGCATTCTAAAGCCTTATTTTTTCCATTTTCTTAAAGGAGAGTTGAAATTAAATAAATGCAATCAATAATTAAATCACCATGGAATATGTGTGTCTTGGACTTATAGGCTAGGACCCATTCACCCATGGGTGAATGGGTCCTCTTTAAGTGCCAAGACCCTTTTTAAAATATGTTTTTGGTGACATTTTAATGATTCAAATTCAACTTGACGTTGTTCGCTTTTGGAATCTAAGTTTTGAGAAATTAGATAAACACCGATAAATACAGAGTCATTTGATCATTTGAAATCTAACAAACTTTATGAAGCAATCCTATTTAGAAAATATCATTGTCAAGAGCAATCCTATTTTAGTAGTGTTCTCTCAAATGCAACCACTTAACCCAAGTTGATTCCTGGTTTGAAACACAATTCCTCATGTATCCTTAAAATAGTTTGTTCACTATCTTTGTTTGTCCATTTGTTTGGGGATGATAGCTTGTGTTGGTAGTGAGTTATATACTAACTAGATGAAATAGCTCTTACTAAAAAGAGGTGATGAATAAACTATCTTTTATCATTGGTGAAATTTTGAGGTAGTCCATATAACCTAAACTCTTCCACAAATAATAAATTAGCCACTTGATGTGCTTTGAGTTATGAAGAAATAGAAAAGAAAGTATACATACTTTGTTACTACTACCACAAAATAAATACGACCCATATAGCCTCAATAGTTCTCTAAAAAATAAATCAACCACTTGATGTGTTTTGACCTCTAAAGAAATAAAAAATAAGTGTGCATACTTTGTTCATATGTCCACCACAGTTACATAAATGCAATATGTTCCTTGCATCTTGGGGAGCTTGTTATAAAATCCATGAATATGCTTTGCCACTTATGATTTGGGATAGACAATGGATGAAACACGTCTACTAAAAAATATATTTTTTGATGATAGTTCATACATCCTTTAATGTGTTTGAGGACATCCTTCTTGATCCCCTTTCATGAGAAATTTTCTGCAATTTTTTTATGTCCTATAAAAATCTTAGGTGACTCGATCATGGTGCATCATCAATAGCCTGTTAAAATTTTCTCATATTTGAGATTTAGGAACTAGGAAGATTCTATTTTTATATACAATGAGACCATTTTGCTACTATAATCCATTTGCATCACATTCTCATCAAGGAGATTGATAGAAAATGTATTTTATGTTCTTCCATAATAGTGACCTTTAAATTGACATAAATAGTAGAATTAGTCCATAGAATAGGCTTTCTAAATAGAGCATCAACAAATATATTGTTTTTCTCTTTCAATTTTTTTGCTCATCATTGAAGTTGTATTGATCAAGGAAGAACTTCAAGCTATTATGTTTTGTATTCACCACAAATATTCCACAAATCATTTTGTTGGAACTTGGCCAAAGAATGCATGATATTCAACATCTCTTTGTTATAGACAAATAATCTTTTTTTATTTTATTTGAATTTTTTTCCTTTCAAATGCTATATGGGTTGTCCCTTCTATGCCAAGAAAAATCCAATTCCATCTCTTGAATCATCATATTCTACAAAAAAATTCTTGTGAGAAATTTGGATACCAAGAATAGGGCATGAACTCATGAATTACCTCCTTAAGTTTATCAAAAGATTCTTCAGCTATTTTTGTCCATGCAAGAGTTCCTTTCTTTTTCATATGTAGTAAGAGTGATGCTAGCTATGAAAAACCCATAAAAAATATTATATAATAATTGTAAAAGCTAAAGAACCCTCTTATTTGCATCAAAGTGGTAGGAGGAGGTCAATTGAAAATAGTTTAGAATTTTTATTGATCCACTTAAACACTTTTGGCATTAAGGCCATGGCCTAAGTATGAGATCTCTCATCCCAAACTCACATTTTGGTTTGTTTACAAAGAAGGTTTAGTATCCTAATATTCCAAGGATGGTATCTAGATGCTTCAAATTTCCTTCCCATTTTTTTTAAAAATAAAATGTCATCAAAGAAAACTAACACAAATTTTCTTAATTGATTACTGGAAACAATCTTCATGCATGTGTGGAAAGCATTTGGTGTATTTGATAAGCCAAAATATATGACTAATAATTAAAAATTCCCAAAGTGACACTTGAATGATGTTATGTTCATCCTCATCCCTTACATAAATTTGATAATAGTTTTGATCTCAATTGTCAAAAATACACCACTCCATTGTTAATGGTCTTTTTGTTCAAAGATCTATAATCAATACACACTCATATGGTTCCATACCTTTTTTACAAGAACTATGAATGATGAAAATGGACTAAAATTCAACTTAATATGACTCATTCCAAGAGCTCTTTAAAGACATTTTTCTTTCTCATATTTATATATTTTTGAGTGACCTAGTAAGGAGTTGTCATGAAAAATTAAGAGCCTAGTTCTAGGTCTATAATATGCTAGAAGCTTTTGTCAAGTGGTAGACTTGGAGGCAAATCACTAAACACCATATGATGTTTTTTCCAAATATCCTAGATATCAACATGATAAGTATATTTCTTACCCACAGATAAATTTATGGGCATGATCAAAAGGCTTACTACCCAAAAAACTTGTCATTTGAGAGTGTCTCTTCCATCATTATAATTGTTACTACCCATGTTTCTCCACTATAAATTCATCTAAGCACCATAGATTTCCCTTCAAATTCAAACAAAAGCTACATATATTGATAGCTCTATGAAAAATCATCAAGGGAGTGCAACCATTTTACACCCAAAATCATGTTTAGTCTCTCCCAACCCCACAACATAGAAATAAACTCATACTTTGTTATCTCTCATGCCTATATTGAGTTGTCAAATTATTTTGGTGCATGTAATTGTGAATCCATTAACAACAATTACATTGAATCCTTTAAAATCTTCAGCTTTCAACACTCTCTTAATTACCAATCCTTCATCAATGAAATTGTTGGTAGCCCCATTATTAATGAACATTGTGATCCAATTTCTAGATAATATTCCTCAAACTTTGAAATGGTGATATATGGGTGCTCTTGAAAGAGTTGCAAGTATACATCCATTTGTATCTTCATCCTTCATGTTTTCAAGTTCGTACTCCTCTACAACAAATTGTGGCTCAAATTATTTGAGATTTGAATCACCAATAGACATTAACTCAATATAATGAACTTGGCATTTACCATGGAATTTGTGTCTTGGTTCCCTAGATCCTTATAAGAAAAGCACAATTTATTTCTTCTAAGTTCATTTATATTGTAGTTGTGGTTGATGAAAATGTGAATCATAAATAATAACAATGCAAAACTCACACTCTCACAATCAGACAATGAAGTTTAAGCTGTTGGCTCAAAATATAAAATTTAGATAACAAGTAAAGTCATCATAGCTAAGTGTTGGGAAAATGTGTCTCAACCTTGCAATTGTATATGGTTTATTGTCGATAGGATGTATGTTGGTTGTAGCAAGACGTGGGGTTTGAGGCATTGCCCCAAAATTTTTTTCGTTGACATGTCAAGGTTTTCTTGCTGACACGTCAAGGTTTTTTCTCATTTTACGTCAAGGTTTTTTCATTAACACATCAAATAAAAAATGACCTTGTAAAGCCCTAATTCTAGAAGGTTCCAAAAAGCTTGTTATAAGCGGCTGGAATGTATGTAGATGAGGGTGTATTCTGAGAGCCTGATAGCGGTTGTGTTGTCTCTTGATCTCTGGTGGTGATATTCCTGTGAGAAGCTTGCTCTGTAAGTATATTATAATATTTTGATTTATAAATAATATATTGAACGACTTTTGGAGTGTGGGGTTTTTCTCTCGAAAGGGTTTTTCCCCATGTAAATCATTGTGTTGTGGTATGCATGATATTTATGTTTAAGTTTTTGTAACTGTTAAAGATCTATAAAGTTTTGCATTTTTTCTCCTCTCAAGATTAGTGTAGGAAGTTGTTCTGCTAACTTAACTTCCTTACACTAAGATCTTGACTTGATCCATTGTTGGTTGCTCTTCAAAGTAACAAACTATGAAATAACAATTATGATATGAAGCAATGATAATGATAAATACTTAAAAATAAATGATACCTATGCTTGACAATGACAATAATAAATACTTGATAATGCTTGAATGCTCGATGATAAGAGTTCTTGAATGATTTTAAATGCTATATTGATTTTGATAATAAGAGTGTTGGGAGGTTTGAATGAAATGAAATCTTCTTATTTATACGCTTCACTTGAAATTTGATTAATGGTGGAGATTAATTTGAAAGATCAATGAATAAGAAAAATCAAGAGGGTAAAACTAAAATTTTAATTTTAATGGAGGGAAAGTTTAGATGAATTAAATAAATAAATTTATTTAATTCAAAATAATAATTGGAGAAATAAATAGATATTAATTTATTTATTTCAAAATAAAATATTTAATTTAAATATATATTTTTTAATTTACTTAAAAGAGGAGTGTTAGCTTATTAAATAATCTTTGAAAATTATTTAGTTACAGATGAAAATATTTAATTTGAAACTTGATTTTAATTAATATTGGAGGGAAAATGATAAATGACGAATTAATTAAATAATAAACTATTTAATTAAGTAGATATGATACAAAGATTACGATACTTAAATTATTATGGATGAAAAAAGGAAAATGTTAGTTTAATTAAATAAATAAAAATTATTTAATTAATTATAGATAGAAGATATGATGAGGATAATGATGAAATGATACAATGTAAATGTATTAGTTATTTTTAGATGCCTACATTTTTCCTCCCTTTGAGACAATGTGTTTTATAGCGTTGTTTTAAAGAAAAAGACTGAAGATATGCCCTAGTGAAGCATGGGATGGAGATATGCTGCCCCCTCGAGTGATTGACGAGAGAAAATATATTTTTGGTCGGGCTTACGACAAAATGAATTAGCTAGGTCTATAATAATGACGACGATGATGATACATGCATATATATAATGATGGGTGTTGTATATATGCCACTACTTTGATTTATGAGATGCTTATGATTTATGATGATGATTATCTTATATTATTATTATGATGATATTGCTTATGGTAATGCATATATATGATGAACGAATGAATGCTATTGTTTATTATTATTATGATGGATGGTTATGATTTATTGGTTATGATTTATGATGCACATGTTATGGTTATGATACTATGATGTATACTAAGTTTGTAAATGTAGTCAAACCAATCTCCACCAAGGATTAAATATCAAAATAAAACCTATAAAGATAAGATGCAACAAGAGGTGATCTGTAAAATAAAAAGAAACAAGAAATGTTGTTACTTTAAAGAGGAACCTTAGCAAGTGTAAAAAACTTGTCATTTTACCTAACTTGTATACGCATGACACGTGCAAACATGAAAAATAAGAAAACTCATGTATAAACCCTATCTACTCTAAGAACATTAAGATTAGGCCTTCATTGAGCAAATAGGAGGCAAAATCAAGTCAAACATGCCAAAGAAGACACTCATGCTATGACCCAAGTTGGTCTAAGCATATTAGGATAGGCTTTCATCAAGTGAATAGGATACAAATGATAAAATCAAGAAAGACAAGGAAAAGAAATTGAGAAAAAAAAATCAACAATCAACATATATCTTGCCAAAAGATAAGCCCAAGTTTGATAAATAAGGTCCATTGTAAGAAGGATACATTTGTTAGGACTTTAATTTTTTTTTTATAATTCCCATCGTAGGAAAGATAATTCCATTAGGACATTATAATGCTTTTGATAGTATATCGAAAGATAGAAAACACAATTGCATGCCAAAGATCTTGCTCAATAGTTGAAATTTGTTTTGCTCATGATTTTTTGTTAAAGCCCAATATTTTAGGATTTGCATATGATCTCATGATACAAAAATCCAAACCAAAACAAAGGTCAAGGAAAAGGTGCCCCCTGCTAGGTAATGCAAATATACATAGATGCAAGATATTATAGGATATCCAAAGATGAAACAATAGATATGAACAACCAGGCCATGACAAACAAGGAAAAGGACATGTAAATGACAATGATAGTTGAAGTGAAATGTAAAGAGGTTGATGAGATGGAATGCAACAATGATGAAACTAGTACATGTACAAACTACTAGGATACTTCAAGGGTCATGCATAAAACTTCTTAAGATGAATGTTGTTAATTTAGGTTCTTCTAAAGGTTCTCCTTCAAGTGTAGCAAGTTTATAAGCTCTAGAACCATAGTTTTCTATGATGATAAAAGGTCCCAACCAATTGGGTTTAAATTTTCCTTTCTTATATCTATCTTGTTAATTCTTTTGATTCTCTTATAAGACCATGCCTCCAATCTCAAACCTTTGAATTTTGATATTTTTGTTATAGTTATGATGAAGGCAGTTTTGATAATCTTGTAAGTGATTTAATGCATTAAGATGCATTTCATCCAATAAATCAAGCTCATGCAATCTAGATACTCGACAATCTTCTTCGTCAATGACATGCTTTAAAGATAGGAATATGGAGTAGCCCTGGTAGGTGTGTGAATACTACTGCAATAAGCCCATAAAGTAGGATTAAGCTGCAAATATCAATCATGACCAACTTCATTGATCATTTTCTTAAGGATTTTCAATATAGTCTTTTTTGAGGCTTCAACTTTATTGTTACCTTGTGAGTAATATGAAGTGGAAAATCGATGTTGGATCTGAAATTGGTGACAAAGATCACTAACATCTTGATTTTTAAAGGGATTTCCATCTCTCATAATGATAGCATGAGGGATACCACAACGGAAAATGATATATTTTAGGATAAATTTGGCTATTTTCTTTCTGAAAATATTGGATAATGGAATGACTTCAACCCACTTCATAAAATACTCAGTGGAAGTCATAATGAACTTATGGCCATTGGATAAGAGGGATAAATATTTCCTATGAGCTCAATTCCTCATTGTGAAAAGGGCCAAGGAGTAGTTATCTGTTGTAACTCCTAGGCGGGTGCATGAATCAAGTTTCCATATTGTTGACATTGATGACACTTCATAGCAATTTTTTGTGCATCTTGTTCCATAATTGGCCAATAATATCAAGTTCTTAACAATTTTTTGACAAGAGTAGATCCACTAGAATGAGCCCCACAAATACCTTTATATAACTCATACAGGGTAGTTTTAGCTTCCTTTGAGTTTAAATACTTGAGGAGAATACCTTCAAGATTCCTTTGGTAAAGGGTATTACCAAGGATGACAAAATGGGAAGATCAACGAATGAATTTTTCTTGTGAGCACTGAATAAGTTAGGCGAAAGAGTACTATCACTAAGATAGGTATAAACATCATAAATCCAAGGAGAATTAGGACCAACAAGCTCATATACTAGTTCAAATTCAGGAATATCAAAATTTGGAATCAAAAGTTTCTCTACCAAGAAATCACAATGATGAGTATTATGAGGCATGTCTAGGAGAGATCCAAAAGTAGTCATAGCATCCAAAAATTTATTATTCGATCTTAGGATTTGTTCAAAGATGATAGTTGAAAAGTATTATTTAAAACTATCTACCATCCTCTTGTAGAGGAGATTTTTTTCATCCTTTGTTTGCTAATCATCATTTACTTTCCTTATCACCAATTGTGAATCTCCATAAACATAAAGTTATTTGATTTTCCATTCTAAGAGTAGTGATTGAAGCTTCATATTTTGCAATTTTGTTTGTGCAAGGGAACACAGGTCTATAGTGTTGGGATACAATCAACTTGTGGGGTGATAAAATAAATTAGCCTTGGATCAATGTAGAGTGTGGGAGCCATAAAAAAATAGGTTCCACAAGCATGAATAATTTATGTTAAAAATTGTCTCATCTAGAAATTATAAAATAAGGGGATGATTCATGTCTAAAGGTGCATCTACTAATTGCTCTACAATTATTTGTCCCTTAATAGCCTTATGATCCACATACTCAATATCAAATTCACTAAGGATCATAACCCACTTTGCTATTCGACCAATTAGAGCCACCTTAGACAAAAGGTAATTTAAAGGATCCACCTTAGAGATGATATTTGTTTGATGATTAAGCATGTAGTGTCTCAATTTTTATGGTGCAAAAACAACTAGACATGCCCTTTCGATTGGAGTGTAATTAAGCTCATATCCAACCAATGTGTGGCTAATATAATAGAGAGATTTCTTCTATCCTATATTATCATGTTGTGCAAGGAGAGCACCTAATGCAGTTGCAGTAGCTAAGATATATAATAACAAAGGTTTCCCTTGAATAGGTGGCATCAAACTAGAGGTGAAGCCAAATAATATTATAATTGTTGAAGGTCTTGTTGACACTTCTCATCCCACTCAAATGTGACATTTTTGTGCAAAATATGCAAGAATGGTTGACATTTATGGTACAGTTGAGCTATGGAACACATAATTGATTGAATTTTTACTTGAAGGCTATGCAGTTGCTTTAGATTAGCTGAAGGAGGCATTTCAACTATAGCTTTAACTTTAGCAGGATCCACTTAAATACCTCTACGAGAAACAATACACCCAAGCAATTTCCTAGAAGTTACATCGAAGACATTTTTTGGGTTTAATCTCACTTTATATTCTTCTAATTTATCAAATATTATTGTTAGGATAGCTAAGTGAGAATCTCTTGTGATAGATTTCACTAATAAATCATCTACATAATCTTCCATGATAGTGTGAAAAAGGTCATGAAATATTATTGTCATGTATCTTTGATAGGTAGTCCCTACATTTTTAAACGAACAGGCATAACATTCCAAAAAAAGGTTCCTCAAAGGCAAGTGAAAGTTGTTTTATGTTGATCTTCAGTGGTGATATGGATTTGATTATAACTAGAAAATACATCCATTAAGGATAAAATTTCATGCCCAACTGTTAGATCCACAATCATGTCTATGTTGGGTAGGGGAAAATCATCTTTAGGACATGCCTTGTTTATATCTCTAAAATCTATGCATATGTGGATGCCTCTAATGGTTTTGTTAACTGGAACTAGTTGGAAACCCACTCAGGATAGTCAATAGTCCTAATGAATCCAACATCCAACAAATTTTAAAGTTCAACCTTGACCAATAAGGCTACTTGGTTATGCATCTTACAAAGTTTTTTTTATTGGTTTTGCATTGGGAAAAACTGCCAAATGATGAACTACCAACTTAGGATCAAGGACTAACATGTTCGTGTAGGACCACACAAAGTTGGTATTGGCAAATAAATAAGAAACATAAATCCAGTAGCCCAAACAAGATGCCCAAATAAGAACATCCACGCCCAGACAAATAAACTGTTCATACCAAAAGGATTGTATCCATTAATTAGTTGTGAAGAATTTAACCAAAGATAATCTCTTAACCATCCCATTAAGTAAGTGGAAGACTCATTAAATTGAGCTACATTTTCCTGCCATAAGGTGATATATTTAAACCTGTGGAGATTTGGCTATTAGAATTTTTTAATCTTGTGATGATAAATATGTACAAAATATGTGATATTAGGATTTTTTATTTGTATCTAAGTTTTCCTCTTGTGACTCTTCTATCGAGATATCGAATTTTTCTTGATACTTAGGCATGATAGGAATATCAAGGTTCCTATTTTCTTCTTCAAATAATGAGAGAGCATGTTTTTCCTTAGAGGTTTTCATTACGATATTCAATTGTTTGTTGCAAGTGGGAGGTTTTGAAGTTTCACCAAAATATGCCTTCTCATCAAGCTCAATGACAAAATTAGATTTATGATCTCCCATAGGTAAGGTTTCTCTTAATCCCATAAATTCCATAATAGCCTCATCATTTTGGAATGTATCTATAACTAGAGGACCTTGTTGATCCCAATCTATAAGCTAAGGATAAATAAGTGAAAGCTCTTTAGATTTTGATGATGGGGAAGTAAATGATATGGTGGATAAGGTGCAAATGGAATTTTCTTGGAATAAATCTGTAATATGCATGGAATCTTGAAAGGTATCCCAATTAGGAGTTTTAACAATGAGAGAAGTCTTAACTCTTTTAGTTATATTGGGTTTTAGTGTGAAGGGTACCTTATTAGAGGGATTCTATCCAAGCCCTTCATTATGCATTCTTGTGATAGATATAGGCTCAATGATTCCTTGTTCTTGATGACCCAACCATTTACCTTGATAACCCATGTTTTTAATTATGCGAAGGCCTTAAGGATAATTTTACATAGGTATAATAGGTACATAATATTCTTCATCCCTATATATCCATGTTGAGACATCATCTTCAATGTTTTCCTTTAATTCACCTCAATGCAAGAATGTGGTAGAATTGGATTTGATAACCATAGTTGATATATCTTGCATAGGTTTAGGTGTACCATATGTCTTAGGTGAAAGAGGAAGTTGTCCCACAAAGAAATATTGTTTCATGTTATATTCTCCCAACGAATTGACACAGACTTGAACCTTGATCTCAGGTGGAGAGGTGTGTGGATTGGAAGATAAGGATAAAGTGGAAGGATCTATGTAAGATGATGAAGATGGAGCTTCTTGATTTTTAGGTACTTGGGTGGGTTTATGATATTTTTCTTCCAAGGTTTTTCAATACACAAAAGGGTGAGGGTCCCCAGGAATAGTGATTTCAAAATCCTCATAGGGAGATTTTAGGCATTGATGATATGTAGAGTGAACGACTTGCAAGGTATATATCCATGGAAGGACAAGAAGGATGTTATATGGGAGATCAAGGTCCAATACTTGACAAACAATATCCAATATAGCATGGTCCAACTTGAATTAGAAATTTTATTGTTCCTTTAGATTCATGCTCAACATCATTGTAAGCTTTTATGGTAATTTTATTGTGCGAATCAATGACACCTTCAGAGTATCCCAAATGTTTTACTAGATGGAGGGTATAAATGTTTAAGTTTGCTCCACCATCAATCATGACTCTTTTTATTTTATGCCTATGAATGAAGACCTCAAGGTACAAGCCCTCATTATGAGATGGATCATAAAGAGAAAGGTATTTTTCAATAAACAACAAATGATGAGGAGTTGAAATATGTCTGAATATGACTTGAAACTGAGCAATATGTATGTCTTTGAGTATGGAAGACTCTTGAAGGGTATTTTATAGGATTTCCTTATGTGCTTGGGATGTTTTTAGAAGCTCTATAATAAATATTTATGTGAGGATTTTCTTTAGATAATCTAGGAGGTTATAACTGGATTTGCAAGATGACATAGATTGATCCCCTTAAAGGGTTGGTTTACCCCTATGCGTAGTTACTACACATTTGGGATTGTTTTTAAGGTGTTATGGTGGATATGTGAGGGAAAGATTCCCCTAGATGAGCTATGGTGTAATAATAAGACACAATAGTATAATTGGATCCCTTAGGATTACTATTTTTTGTTTGAAGATTCCCTTTTTCCATGATCAAGGATAGCATTATTGAATATCTTGAGATAATCATTAGTGGAAGGTTGATTATCTACACCTATATCACCATGACCTATATGGTCTTGAATAATATTTTTTAATTTATAGCAATCATAAGTTTTATGCCCTTTTATCCTATGATACAATATTCATTTTCTTTGTACCATGGAGGTTTAATGGCTCTTGATTTCTTTCTTTTGGTAAGGTGATAAGTTTCTCTTAGATAATTTTTTCAATGCAAATTCAAGGGATTCCCCCAAAGGAGTGAATTGCATTTTAGGAGCATTATTTTTCCTAGGTGGTCTTCTACCACCTTGATTACTTTGAGGATTGTTTGTTGCCAATTGTAGGATAGGTTGAACATTTTGAATTGTTCTTATTTTTGGTCCAAATTCTTGGCTTGACTTTAGATGTTGAAGCATTATCCTTGTTATCTTTAAAAAAAATCACAAGACCCTTAGCAATGAGTGCTTTTTTAATGTTAATACCCCTTTCAATGACCTCTTGAAATGTATTACCACCTTGAATTTGAAGGTGAAGGCCAATCAATGGTTTAGATTTTAAGTGAATATGGGGACAAATTGTTTTTCAGGAATAGGATGTGGAATTTTTCTTGCCAAATTTCTCCATCTTCATAAGAAAGAAATAAAGGTTTCTCCCTCCTTTTGTTTAGCACTGTAAATGTTAGTCAAGGAAATCTCATGATCCATTTTGTATGAAAAGTGTTCAATGAATTTATCTACAAACTCACGAAAAGTATTGATCCCATGAGGTAAATGTGAAAACCACTCAATAGCTTGACATTCTAGGATTCTAGAAAATAGGCACATTCGATATGTATCATTATAGGACACCTCAAGACAAGCTATGTAAAATTCCCTTATGTGTTCTCTTGGATCACCTCTTCCTTTTTATTTGTCAAATTTAGGCATTTCAAAGTTTTAAGGGAAGGGGATCGTGTTCAAAGACTTGTCAAAAGGATAAGGATGTGCCTCTTCCAATGTATAACCTTTCTTAGCGATAATGTTTCCTATTTTGTGTTTTCTATCTTTTGTTCTAGATCTTAAATTTTTGTTGTCAAATGATTTCGAGTTGTCAAAGGACATGCACTTGTATGAATGTATTGTTGTTGATGTTGATGTTGTTTGTATTGATTTAGAGGAGTGCAATTTTGTTGTTGATGTTGATTTTGAATTGGTGGAATAGGCATATTTTGCATGTTTAAGGTATCCATGTTTAGATGAGATATAGAAAAGATAGATGATTGTTGGGGGTGTAGATTGATCATGAAGCATCTCTTGATATGTTTTCCATTGAACTTTTGATGTGTTAGGTGGAGGTGGCGGTGAATATGTAAAAATAGCAACCACCTTGGTTGATGATGTTTGAATTGGATTGGGTTGACTTGTTTATGGCCACATGTCAAGGTTAGTGAGATCTACATCCTTGATCGAATGGGCATGATTTTTAGCACCTTTTAGAGACAACACTTGAAGGTAGTGATCAAGATTTTTCTCAAATAACATTTCCTTTGCTCTAGGGTCTTACTCAAATTCTAGAAGGTCCTTGGATGTGTGCCCTTGACCATCCTCCATATAGGGAACCCTTAAAGTATCATCATGAAGGAAGGGTGGATTTGAAGATGTTCCTTGCTCATTTTAACCCATGCTTATTAGTATGTTTGATCCTTCTTGATGGGATTCCATGTTTTTCTTATATTGAGATCTTGTAATTGGAATATGCAATATAAGACCTTAGGTAAAATAAGATTTTATTTCAACAATTTTGATGTTTGTTGCTCAAAACCAAAATAGACCAAAGCAAAGTTGGATCTCCCAATGTTGATAATGATATTGATTGGAAAAATGATAGATTCTTACATGGACTAGACTTGTGAGTTCAAGCCAAATGATAAAGATCAAGATTGATAAAGTGTACTTGAACTAGACTTGTGAGTCCAAGGAAAATTGATAAAGAGTGGAGGTTTCCGATCCAAGAGTAGCTTTGAAGCTCTCAAGTTGGTATATCCATAGAAGATATGATAAAGATAAAAGATAGGAAATCTAATATGAACTTTGATAAATATTGACAATGATAAGACACGATACCAAAAATTTGTCCACTCCTCAAGTAGTATCAAGGACAATAAGACAATACCTAGGAAAGATCTATTTAAGTTCTATTTTGTTGCTTTGACAAATTTTGGTTTTGATAAGGTTTTTGAAAATTTTATGGACACCATTTACAACCTAAAGTTGCTTAGAATATGCCAAAAGAGTAGCAGAATAGCCCATAAGCGCTATAAGGCAAAGTACATGCATTGCAAAACTGACCAAAAGCATTGTAGGATAAGTCAGATGTGGCCCAAAATTGATTGGATGCAACTCACAGTAACCAAAAGCACAACTTCAACAATTTGCCAATGTTTTCAGTTTCAGTTTTGGATTTTGATCAATCTTCTTCAACAAGAGATGCAATCAAAAACTAAAATGATGAAAATGTATAATAAATGCAAGACCTAGTTTTGAAAGTTATGCAACAAAGGATTTTTCTCATTTTCTTAATTAGTTTTGATTTTGATGCTTTTTGATGTTGAATGCCTTTTTATTATTTTAAACTTTTACAAATTTATACTAAATATAAAAACACTCAAATCAATGATACAAATAATAAAATTCCTAAGCTCAATTTCGGATGAATATCCCCACTTTGGTTTCAAGTGGAAGATGGGTGATATAAAAAATCAAGGACATAAGACAAGTTTTAAGCTTCTAAGTTTGATTTTTCCCTAGTAGAGTTGCCAAAAATCTATTGGTTCACAGATTGGCCTTTTGAACAATTAACTTAAATTGACTCCATTTTTCCCAAGAGAAAGACTAAATCGATCAGCAATGGTTGGAGAGATCACCATTGCATTGGTGATCTTCCTATGAATTTTAAGAGGTACAACTCCCTCGTATGATATGCATTTGGATTTTTTAACTTAAAAGAAAAGGGGTACACTTTTAACCAAAAAGCAAAAAAGACAAACTGCCCATAACCATGGAACATATGCGATTGAAATAAACTTCTAAACTACTAACTGAACTGAGAATAGATTTGCAAGCTACTAATATCATGACTCAAAGATTAGATTACTAACATCTAGCTGACTCAACTCAAAGCAATTCTGGTATCATCCAAAGATAAATAAATGAAAGAATAAATGAATACCACATCCACATATAGAAGGAATATCCTAACACCTATCAAAGCTCACAGACTTTTTCATAAATGTTAAGCATTTCATTTAAATTTACAACTCACAGACAATAAACACCTTCAAACAAAAACCGAAATTACAAAACCTGATCTTTATTTAGATCGATTCTCACTTAGGCATCATAGTGCAAGGGGGATCAAAATTCATACCTCTTTGATATTAGATTGAAGTGTATTTAAAAATATTTGATTGCAATGGCCAACCATTTCTTGAAAACTAATTCTTGAGGCAATGTAATCGCTATCTCAACAAATCAGTGTTTCGTGGAGGTCAATTCTATACCTGATGAAGATACATCAACATTAATGGCCAATTTTAGGATGGGTTATGATTACATCACTTCCCCCAATTGATTGAGATAGGAGAATGTGTACCCAACTCTACAGAGAGGTCCTATGTCCTTCAACTCGTGTGAACTACCCATATCCACTCATACTGGAAATTAATGATGTGCCAACTAGGAGCATATTTGTAAGGATAGTTTAAACGCAAGAGATTTCCCGATGCCAAAACACACACTTCGTTAGATTCTCATCACATCACTTAGCTAAGTTCATTAAATTTGAAGCCACTTGAGCGTCCCCGCTTCATTAATTGCATTCTCAAGCAAACTTAACTCATTTCCCATTTTTCTATAAATTAGTTGCAATTCTTTCATTCTCATAAATGATAATCATGATTTCAAATATGTCGAGCACTGATAGTGACATAGCTTCTAAAGAGAGAGGTGACTTCCTCACTGTTTGGGGAGTCGAGTGTAGCACAATGAGGAGACTGGTTGTAGACCAATTGAGGGAGGTCTTCCTCATCCGTAGTGATGTTGAGGAAGGAGTAATTCAAAAGATAATTGGCGAGCACCTCCTCTCCCAAGTGCATTTATGCAACTTAGCTTTACTGGAGCGTTCCATTTACAACATTGTTCGCACCTCTAGGAAGTTTGATTGGGGAATTCGAGTTGTTGAGCATTTGGTTAGACCATTCTACCTACCTTGTGTCAAAGATGCCTTGGGAGCTTGTCCAAGTATTCACGTGTAGGTCTGGTAGGTGATGCAATCTGCATTGCTACTACTTTGAGGAATGAGTGGGCTAGGCAGGCAATTTCCCTTCTTTGTGTTGGACTAAGTGCAACATAATGGAGACTTTTTCCCATTACATGTGGAATTCAATGAGAACCTCTTCTCCCCTACTTAGATAGAATGCCTCCAGGAGGTGATTGAGGGCATCCAAATTCTCATTTTCACTCTTTGTGCTTAGAAACCCATGTGCTAAAGTCCCAAATTTTGGCTTATATATATATAATCTCTTTTTGGCTTTCAACTTAGCTCCGCGTAATGTGGCAATTTGTGTTTCTAATTTTGTATTTCCATGTTGTATGCTATGACATTCTTTGTTTTTAATCTATGTAATGTGTCTCAATGGTTGTGCATTTAAATATTGTCCCTGCAATGTACTTATCTTTGGTATCGTTACTTCTTCTGCAAACAACAGTTCATAAGTAATCAAAATGCCCAAATGTCAAACTCTGAGTAGGGTTTCAAAAATAATTTTGGAATCTGCATTAGTTCTGCGAATGAAACTATCACCCACTTTATCCATCACATGCACGACACACTTCAAAACTACTCCCTAGAGCCCCTTTTTCATTAACACCTCTAGAAAGAACCCTTAAGAGGAATACTTAGTCTTTTAAGAAAACCCGCTACATAAATGGATTAGGTTTCCCAACCTTGTTGAGAATCAACAAAGGTTTTGAAACCTAATAAAAGGTCTGAAAGGGACTCATTTTAGCTCAATCTTCCTCCTTTTGTCGGCAAATACCCAAATTATGAAAACCACTTTGGGACTTGATAGCTATTTCAAACCTTAACAAGGGTCGAGATAAGGACAACTTAGGCAAAAACAATTGGATCGTCAGGCGAGAGGGAAGTTGTGAAAACCGTAGCGAAACCAGACACAACTTTGAAAACTGAGACATGAATGCAACGACTCAATATGTGGCAATTTGTGTTTCTAATTTTGTATTTCCATTTTGTATGCTATGACATTCTTTGTTTTTAATCTATGTAATGTGTCTCAATGGTTGTGCATTTAAATATTGTCCCTGCAATGTACTTATATCTGGTATTGTTACTTGTTCTGCAAACAACAATTCAAAAATAATTTTGGAATCCGCATTAGTTCTACGAATGAAACTATCACCCACTTTATCCATCACATGCACAACACACTTCAAAACTACTCCCTAAAGCCCCTTTTTCGTTAACACCCCTAGAAAGAACCCTTAAGAGGAATACTTAGTCTTTTAAGAAAACTCGTTACAGAAATGGATTAGATTTCCCAACCTTGTCAAGAATCAACAAAGGTTTGGAAACCTAATAAAAGTTTTGAAAGGGACTCGTTTTAGCTTAATCTTCCTCCTTTCGTTGGCGAATACCCAAATTATGAAAACCACTTTGGGCCCTGATAACTATTCCAAACCTTAACAAGGGTCGATATAAGGACAACTTAGGCAAAAACAATTGGATCATCAAGCAAGAGGGAAGTTGTGAAAACTGTACCAAAACCCAACACAACTTTGAAAACTGAGACATAAATGCAACGACTCGATATGTTTAACTTACCCAAAGGAAGGGGACAAGTTTTTTTTTAATAGGGGCTACCAAAAAGGTGGTAACAAAACCTTAAAGAAGGTGTTGAAAAATTAAGATTCACATATTACATTGTAAAACCTTAAAATATTAATAATATAAATATGTTTTAATGTTCGTTTTACAATAATGACTTGGTTTTACAATATTTGTACCTGCAGTCATTTTTCAACACACTATGATTTGAGTTTTTTGTTTTTCTTTTTAAATTGAAGAAGCAAGCAAATTTACATCAGGGATCAGCTCATAGCTGAAACAAAGTACAGCTGGAGTTTACAAAGAAAATCCAAGCAGAACAAAATCATTTGAGTTGTATAATACAGGACAAATATCTTCCATCGTCACACTTACACTTATATGATGAACCCAGTCATGGTTTATTTGTTCTGCCAACATATGGACAGCTACCATACATCCACAGAGACGTTGCAGTGAAAACAAATAATATATACGCAACAGCTTATTTATTCAATGGTACAACCAAAAGGCACTAATTTTTCTTCCATGAGAATCAAAAAGGTAAAGTTCTCAGAAACTAAGGCAGACAGATCAATCCCGAAAATGACAAAACTGTCAGGGGGTTCAATCCTTTCCAAAGCCCATCATCACATGTACCATCAGCAGGGAACACCTCCGTATCCCTTCTGCTACCCGTCCAAGCAATGGCACACTTACAGTATGCCTATTCATAAAAGGCTTCACATCCCACCTGCAACCATAGAATTTCCAACAGTTTAGCACTCTCAAATACCATTCAAGCTAAAGGATTAAAAGGAACAAGATGACTACCGGTCTTCATGTTGAATGATCTTCCCATTTTCAACCTGCATGGAGATATCCGTCATCATCGTCTTTTAATGGGTGCAATATTTTGTCATAATAATGGAAAAATATTGGGTTTCTTTTCCTTTATTTTTCAATTGCAAATGGAGGAATTCTGGAAGCTACAACTTAGTTTCCTCAATCATCAGTAACCATTTAAATTTTGTAGTATACTATTCAAACCTGAAGCACAATCAAAGTTGTCATATTAATGGTTTTCCTCAGGAATTTGTAGATTTGCTTGTTGTCAATAAGTATCTGCAAACACGCAATTTCATAACTTGTACATAGTAGATATCATGGACTTCTGAACAGAAAACTAAAAGGAGGTAAATAAGGAAATACTTATTCTGTTTTAGTATTCTGTATATTTCCCGTTGCAGAAGAATTTCTAACAGTGCTCAACAAATTTTCAAAGAAAATTACCTCTCCACAGCCAGGGGAAGTTTCATTTTCTTTCACACAATATTCAACAATTTTTCCCTCGCTTACAATCTGCAAGGTTACATTCATTGCATTACAAATCCACACTCGACAACTTCTAATTGCATTTTATTGGGGCTTTATGGTGCCAGAGTTTACTTCTTGAAACAAGGAATTGATTTCCTAAATATAGTGGACAAGTCATAACATTATAAGAATAAAGGATAACATCTACTAGACGGATTAAACTTAAATTTATCTCATTGGTAATTGCTTGAACACAGCTAATGAATGCCAAGAACAGGAGGGTTGATATAATATGATTGTGTTATATGCATCCCTTTATTTTAATCGTGATCAGAGCTCTGTGCTCTCTCAAGATATCAGTCAACGTTCCTTTTCTTTTTTTTATTTAAATTATATGATTATAATATCGGGGCTCTATTAAGGTCTCCATCCCTGCACATATCTACTTTATAGAGAGCTAAAGACCTGTCCAAAACCCATGCAAGGGTTACAGGCACAGAAAAAGGAAGATAGATCCCCCGGTACCGCCAATGGTCAAAAGTTTTATTGGGTATACGATTAACCAACAAAGGCACTAATGAGACCACACTAGGTGATGACGAAGCAGACTCCTCCACTCCAGACAGACGAATACCTTTAATTAATTCTGCCGTCCCGAGTCAATGTTCCTTTTCTTAAACTACCCGTTCTTGTAGAAATTCATTTCCTTATCAGGTTTTCCTACAGAACCTTGCTAACCTGAACAAGGCATCCAAATCCTCATTTTGCATTAAAAAATTACCATCGATTTGGTATATAACGGGTATACTGGGCAAACTTTATGTCAGCCCCTGAAATGTGTCATCTGGGTTCTTCACGCAGGAGATTTGAAAGGCTTGATAAAGGCCGTAATGGCTGGGGATGGTCGTGGAAGTATGGATTCAAGGATAAATGTGCACTATGAGTTAGACTAGTTCATTCTCAAAACGCTCACTATTTTCCTCATTTAGCTCTTCGACTAGGGTTAACACCATTCTATGATCTAAATTAACTAGTTTGTGCTGGTGCTCGCTAAACTGCTGACAACATTTAAAAACTGTTTCCATTCTTTTGGTGAGATGCAGGGCTTCAGCTCTGACCGTGTCCAAACTTAGCGTCATTTTGTGATTAAAGAGGTGATTTGCCATCAAGACAACATTCAACATAAGCATTTTGTGATCTATGAGTTAGACTAGTTCAACATAAGTATGGGTTCAAGGATAAATGTGCACTATGAGTTAGACTAGTTCACTCTCAAAACGCTCACTATTTTCCTCATTTAGCTCTTCGACTAGGGTTAACACCATTCTATGATCTAAATTAACTAGTTTGTGCTGGTGCTCGCTAAACTGCTGACAACATTTAAAAACTGTTTCCATTCTTTTGGTGAGATGCAGGGCTTCAGCTCTGACTGTGTCCAAACTTAGCATCATTTTGTGATTAAAGAGGTGATTTGGCATCAAGACAACATTCAACATAAGCATCTCCTCAGAAGAGAATTGCATTTGGGAAGCCTTTGTGAAATTCTTGTTGGTTCATCATAGATCTCAGTAATAAAATTATACATTATTTGGAGATATACATTTTCCTCGTTTAGTGAATGGTTGAAAAATTGCAACCCCAGATATTCAGTGAAAAGATGTTTACTATCACAACCGTCAGATTCCTATGGAAAAGGAAAGAGGATCCGTTGGGAAACAAATTATAATTGTAGATGAAGGAAATAAAATAGATTTGAGATCTTATGGATTAAGATTCAAATCATTACAACATCCAAATAATAGAGAACCTGCAAGAAGATTATTCAAACATGCAAATGTAAATGCAAAACTCTAATCTACTTGTGGGGAAACAAACTAATTATCTCTATTACACTCCTCAAATCAAGATCTTGTGTAAACAAAATGGCTCTCAGAAGCACACACACAAGAGGTTATGATTTATTAGAGATTCAAATGCAAGATGTAAAGACTATTGCAAATCTAAGAAATTAAAACTAAAACTTGAGAAGAAACTAGCATGCAAGATGAGAATGATAGCTAGATTGCGAGTGATATTGATAGAGATTCAATGCATATATTAGATGATCCCAAAATGAGGTAGAGAGGTTGTTTAAATAGATACCCTCAAGAGAAAGTCAAGCATCGGGGTAAATATGGGATAATGGGAGATTAATGGTATAGGAGGAATAAGTGGTAAATGGTAAATGGTAAGTGGTAGGAGAGAATACTAGAGGGATTTTATTTAATAAATGGAGAAAATGGATATAAGGTGCATGTGTTAAAGATAGAATAATATTTATTGGATTAATTCAATGGAAGATATGAAAAGAAGAATGGAATGAGATGAATAATAGATAAAAATGAAATGATAGGGCATATTAAGGATATAGCCAATGCCTAAAGAAAATTAATGTTAAATGAGGATAAATTTAACAGAAAATTTTATGTGTATAATAATTATACACTTCAACAATAGTATTTTGACCCTTCAGCTTCCTATGGAATATGAAAGATGATTGGTAGGTAAATGAATAATGTTTGAAAAATAGCTGTTTTTTTAAAACAATGATATATACTTTTGGTACTGGAGTAAATGAATGTTGAAGCTTAATTCATTTGTATTTCTTGTTTTAATGCTTTGTTTCACTGTTTTCTGCCATTTCATTTCCTTGACAAACAGTGCCCTTGGCAACATTTTGTTTCTTATTTTTTTCAGAGATTATAAAGAAATAGCTTTGTTAAACATTGTTGCAGATTTTTGGAACCTTATGAGAGGCAGAAGTTTAATCCTTTGAAAATGAGAATGGAAAATTTGTTTATTTTTCTCATATTGGTGGATATATTTATATAATGTTATAATATTATTATATTATATTACATTATATTATTTGTATTATAAATTATAATATATATTTTATTTTAATCCCTTTTTAACTTTTGATTTGTCATTTTTGCTGCTAGTCTGAAACTATAGGAGACTACATCTTCATATGCAATGAAAAAATTGAGTGATTCTGGACTACAAAAGCCTCAGACTGAATATCCTCCATTTGTTTGGCAAAGTTATTCCTATTGTCAACAAAATGGCTACATGCATAAGATGCACAAATTGAAGAGCATGAGATGCATGAGATACAAGACATGATCACGAAAATGCATTTGAGGAAGACATGTCTTGGGATGAATGCAAGATTCAAGCAGCTTGGGACAATACATATGAAGATTTAATCCCCCCGTGTACATTTAATCAGCATACAATACACCATCTGTTATGATGCCATGATTACCCTTCTTGCAACCATCCTCGCTTCATTTGAAAGGATTGTACTTAGGGTACGGTCCCATGGAGGGGGGCTTCCTAAAAAATTTTAGTGGGTGCTGCTGAGATTTTTTAGGAATATTTTAAAGATGGTGGTCCCATGAATTCAATTTTGCAATTCAGCTTAAAAGTTTGAGCTCCAAAATTCAAGGAACCAAGTGGAATAATTTGATAAAAGTTAATAAATAAATAAAAATTCTCTCATTTTTTAGTTTTTTTTAAGAATTTAAAATTCTAAGTGATAGACAAGTGGCAGAAAAAATTCCTAAGTTGTAGGGGGGATTTCTAGCCCACCTCAATTTCACCCGCTGAACTTTGCAGTCCTAAAAGGTAGGGGCTGCTATTTTTCAGGAGAAGATTCCAATTAATCCTGTAGTATAATTTTTTTTGCTTCATGGGACCGCTTGATCCATGAAAATAGAAGCCCAAGCCCCCCCATAGGACCATACAGTTATTCTAGGATAAAGGGATAGATCAACTTTTATGGAAGTATATTTTTCTCTTCTAAAGGAAGAAGGAAGAAGGGTTCTAAACAATTCCAGATTGCAGTTCTTCTTCAACATAGTCCCGAGTAAGAGAGAAGGAAAAAGGGTTCTAAACAATTCCAGATTGCCGTTCTTCTTCAACACAGTCCCCAGCAAGAGAGAAGGAAAAAGGGAAGGGCAAGCGGGTAGTAACATTAAGTATACTTTATGAATGAAAAGTCCATAAACAAGAATGTAGGATGTTATTTTTATCATTAAGCACAGACGGATTCCTATGTACCATTAAGAATGACTCTCCAAATTATTGCTAATAAGAATACAAAGATTGATTCGGTCAATCTCATTTTGAATAAATCACTATGATAATGGGCATGACAAAAACACAGTCTTCTGGATGTTGGTCTTTGAAATCAACACAACATATTATGATTGTCAGATAGCTGTTTGTAAAAGAGTTTTCGTGGAGATAAAATCGAGGATGTCACAATCATAGGTAGTATTATAACCAAAATTCGGCAGACTGTTAAGAGTTATATAAAACCTGCCTTATTGGGCTAATTGAGCTACCAGTATTGCGGGATACCATTGGGAATTGATGTTACATAACAGGCCGTAGAGTGTTGACTCTTCCTACATGTAATTAGATTTATATGTATAAATAGAGGGGTTTTGTCATATTATTCATTCTTTTCTAATTTATGTTCCATAGAGTTTCCAGGATGGTAGGGATGGGAGGCCTTTTTTCTAGGGGTTTTGTCATATTATTCATTCTTTTCTAATTTATGTTCCATAGAGTTTCCAGGATGGTAGGGATGGGAGGCCTTTTTCTAGGGGACAGCAATTAAAAGAAGGGAAATTTTTAAAAATATAGGAAATTTCAATTAATCATATAAGGCATTCATTATATACCTATGTTACTGGGTTCTTTGGTTTCAGCTCTCATGCCCACTCCAGGAGCATTTGGGTCTAGGAGCGGCCTAGGGAGTGCTCGAGAGTGCCCAGGGAACCCAGGGCTGCTTGGGCGCTCCCTAGATGCTCTCGGGTCCTCCCAAACGCTCCCATGGGCACTGGGTGCCAAAAAGCAAAAAAAGGCATTAAAAAAACACTATAGGTGATGATGATGATGATGATGATGAGACTCTTGCACATGATGCACCTAGTACGAGTGGCAATGCATTTACTTGTGGTTCAAATGGTGTTGAACCAAGCGATGACCTTGATCTAGATCCTTTTGATGATTGATGAAGATTGAAGACTTAGAGTCTTAGACAATTATACAAATTTTTTGTTGTATTTATTTCAATTTTGTAATTGTAATGATCTTCATTTGAATTGTGACTCTAGACATATATGATATATGACATAATATTGAAGTTTTGAACTATCAATTGGCATTTATCTTTTATCACTACCATTGATTAATGATTCAATGATGATTTACAATTGATGAAGTATCATACTATCAAATGTATTTACAATTCTATATATTTTTTATTTATTTTCATTTTATATATATACATCCATACCCAAACGTACCGTACCCAAGGAAAAAAATTGCTATATCGACGAACTTGTATTCCATACCCGTACCCGATCTCGTTACAGAAACAGCAACTTAGTTATATACATTATAAAACATATTGCACAATGTTAGGAGTGAATTGAGAATTCATAGAAGAGCCAACACACAAATCAACAAAATTTCATTGCCTTCATTGTCAATGTGTATATATATCATATAAAAAATAGGGGTGAATAATTTTCATTGTTTCCTTTTCCCTCACTGGGTCAAGAAGGAACACTTTGTTAGTAGCTATTACAGATTACTTAATTCCTGGGGATGAATCAGGCTTGTCTAAGCACTATTAGATCAAAAGGAAAGGGCCTTGACAAAAATGTCTTGGGATAAGTGTTATTTCACATGTTATCATGTAATAGTTGTACACCATACAACCTCTTCTCTGCTGTTGTCTGTTGAAATACCAGCCATAACAATGCTTAGTTGGATATAGTATGTTAATCGGTTATCACTTGTTTACTTCTGGCACTTTATGTCAGCTCCTTTGTTCAAGTACTCAGATTTATCACTCATAACTACTCTTAAAGATTAATCACTCTGCATATGCCTCATAACTGCAGAAAGGATTTTCATTGCACAAATAAACAATTCCAAAAAGGCTTCTACCTGATACAAGCTCCTAGAACAGTGGTACACTAGAATGACATTACCATGAATGGTGGGTGCTAAGGCACTAATACAGTTCACCGATACTGCTATGAATGTCTTTGAGTACTGCACCTAGAGTGAATGGTGCTACTCTAGAGATGCTCTTATTATGAATTGGTGCTACTCTAAAGATACTTATAGCATGGATGCCATCACTAGTGAGCAGAGCAGATCATTTACCCCTTTTTTTTTATTAAAACTTTATGTATTTTGTAGCTCTGGGCCATGGGGGATGGCTCGCCATCCCTGAGATGGTCAGGGAATGTCTAGGTGTCCCCTGGCCATCCCCTAGTCTTTTTTTGCTGTCTTGGAAATGTTTTTTTTTTTTTTCACATTGGGGACAGCCTTGGGCTTATTTCCTAGCTGTCACTGCATTCCCAAAATGTCCCAGGGATGGGAACAATAGGATTTTCCCAACGGATGCATCCCCATGTAACATAATTTCTAATTCTATATTTGATTATATTTTGTTTTGAGGTCTCTTATGGACATCCACCAATATATCGGTGTTCTTGTTAAAATGGCCTTTTGAATGTGTGGATTTACTTTTATATTGATCATGAGACCCCACATTTAATTTTCACATGGTAATTTGTAGCCACTTTGTGTCAAGGTGGTGGCAATACAAGAATGTTTTTGGTTATATTTGTAGGAATTTATTATATGATTAGAAGAAGCTAACAAATTTTATGGCGCAAAGGATTATCTATTGATGGACAGTGGATTCTTCCCAATTTCTGAGGTGACGATTGATTGTTTTCCAGATTGATCACATATTGTAGTTCTTCACAAAAAATGTTTAACATTTTTCAGCACTATTTTAATTTCTGCCATTTAGGGCCTAAATTGGCCAGGTTGAATTTGATGTCCATTTGATTGTCATAGGTATAATTGAGACTCGATCTTCAGATGCTATGACCTGAAAAGTTGGAGAGGTATTTCAGAGATCTATGATTTGGTGCTCTTATGTTTTGAATTTTGTTCTTGATCAAGCCAAAGTATGGGTCTGATTTTGGGAGTGCCTATGCTGAACAAGAAAAATTTGAGGATTTGGGAGTCAATGATGGAGTTGGCTTTAATAGGGATTGGAGCATTTAGTTCTTATAATGAATGATTTCTATATTGCATTTGATGGATGGGTGGCCTTGCAGGCATGGTCCACCCCATGGAGTCCATTATTGTGTTAATTTCATTTTTGCTTCTTAACGTTGGTATGGAAAGATGTTGGAGGTCATGTGGTTGAATACCATTAGTTCCATTGTTCTATCGAGGTCATGTCTAAAGAGAATTGGTTTCGTAGTTCTATTGGAGGTTGTGTCCAAAAAGAACTAGGTTCATTGTTTGTTCCTGATCACTATATTGGATTGAAACTTGCTCATGACTTTGCAGTCCATGGATAGTATCATGGCTTGTTGGCTTAGTGATGATTCTAAGGTTGTAAAGATCAGATCCCTTTTGGGTTATTCACAGCAATTCTTGTGGATGGTAGATGTTGCTTAGCTATGGTTTGCAGGCACGGATTAATGGATGGTTTTGGTTCAGAAGTTAATGCACATTGTTGTAGGAATTTGGCAATTAACTTGGTTGTTGGTTGACAATTGGATGTAGCAGTTTGGCCATCATCATCACTTCCATGGATGGCATGTTCATGGTGCACTACATTTGGTACTGAGCACACATTTTTGGATTGTGCAAATTTGGGAGCTCATGCACATGGATGCCATGGCATTTAGTGTGGTGGCTAGGTAACAGTTGAATTTAACAATTTTCGCATCATTCTCATGGAAGCTTGTTTAGATTGTCAGTTCAATGATTGTAAGGCTTCACATTCATTGGTGGAGTGGCTAAAGCATATTCTACAACTAAGAAAATTTGATGATAAGCATGTGTTAGAATCATGGTCTACTTTAAAATTTCGTTCATAATTGTCTTTGGGATTGGGAGAGCTGTTATTAAGGAGGATGTCAGGGTAATGCCACCTTGGTTTTATGATATAATTTATTATGGCTTCTCTTTCAGGAGATGGTGGAGGTAAGTTCACAGTAAGTTCTGGAGAGTAAATGCCACCGTCTCGTCAGTCTTCTAAGTGGTGTTTAGGATGTTATAATTAATAGTTAAGAAACTTGATTTATTGTGGTGTAGGCATAGAATGTCCAAGCATGCTGAGTGTCCCTAGATGTTACTAGCAATAGGCATTAAATAAAGGCTTCCCACCAGTCATATCATTCTTTGTAGATTCTATACCATGTGTGAATGGCCTACCGAATGTGGCCTACCGAATGTGTGGGTTGGATTCTCTATCAATCACGGGACTTCACACATAACTTTCACATGAACCAGGATGGAGATACCATTTTTCAAAAAGCATGTTACAGGACTATTGGGAAGTGCGAAAACACAGACACATAGCCATAATTTGTACAAATGTACAAAATTAAATAGGAAAAACAGCTGATAATTGATAATTCAATGTCAATTGTCAAATGTTAAAGATAAATCCATACAACTGCATATGGAAAATCCTTATAAAATACAATAATAGTTTTCATCGAGAACATCAACATCTTCAGCTGGTTCATTAGAATCACAAGTAGCACCAGTGCTGCTCCCACCAGTTGCAGTATGTAGTCATTTTTAGGGTTAGTTAGGGTCTTTTTTTTGGCTTTTTTCATTAAAATTTGACTTTTATTGTGTTTGTGTTCTCCTGAACTGGACTGGGATCCACACCTGGTCCAGGTTTGGCCAGGGTTCTGGCAGGACCATATACATATCATTAAACAATTGCAGACATCATGAATCAGTAGGGAAATAAGACTTGAGCATTTAATACAAAATTCACCTATCCTTGCTACATAATCGACCTAAAACTAAAAGTATCCCCATAGATAAAAAATTTAAGCCGCAATGAAGGTTACATCATGTTTACTGAGAAAGAAATATGGCATTGCCACTTCAACTTGGTGCAGTTGATTTATTCTGAGTATGAAACATGCTATTTATCAAGTATATGTTGAGTTGTCATCAAGAAAGTAATAGATGGTGTTCAAATAATTTTTTTGTTCTAAAAATCTAATTTACAGAACTTAACAAAGAAAGGATTGTAATGTGAAAAGGATGAAAATTGTAACTATGAGGATGATCAGGTGGAACCTTTGGAACAGAATAGAAGACTGACTTGATCTCCTTTAGTCTGCAAAACGAGCATATACTTGAAATATCAAAATACAATACAGAGGATTCATACCTGATCTCATGATTTAAATTCAGAGCTTATGCTCAACAATTCATTCGAACGGAAAAGAGATTTACCCATAGGCACGCATATAGAAATCTTCAAAGGTTGCATTAGGATGATATATTTCAAAGTCACTTGCTGTTGCTGCGCAACAATATCTGTCATCCAGGAATAGGCAATGCAAAAAATTCACTCAAGTAATATTTCTATATTTTGGCATTTTGTTAGAAAGCCCTGATGATAAAAATGTAGAAAAGAAATTTGCGCTGTACAATACAATTAACTATCTTTCAGGATTCAGATATCTATTACATCATACTATGTGAGAATTTCAAAAAAAATTCCTGAATGGTGAGAAATTAAAAGTGCAAATTAAACTCAGCATGCAAATAGTTTATTTTAAGTACTGATTTAAGTCAACCTGAGTTCATATGCTTGTCCAATTTAGAAGCTTCAGTCTATAGCTGTTAGAAGTAAAATAGTCATAACTGTATCATAAATATATTGTGATATGCCAGAAAATTAATCTTTTTGGCAAGAGCATGCAAGGACAAAGATTTGCCACATTCACATGCAATATTCTACACCAGAGTTCCTTCCAAATTGATTTATCAGAACCAGCCAAGTGGTCAAGCAATTTACCATTTAAGGCAATTGGAGGAACACATTTTAGCACTGAATACAATGCTTTTAAAAGAACTATATTTTAGGCAGCTTGTCTTGTACCTATGAACCTCATATGCAGGATGGAGTCCTATCCTACCGGGTAGTCACTGGTGCTACTAAAGGAGAGTTGTGAAATGAACTTGCTGTCTCATATAACAATAGAATTTGATCTGTAACCAGCTTGGTTAAACTGGATGTTTAATTCGGCAAAAGGATTCTTATATGGTTATTACTGAAATCGATTATTTATGTGCAAATATTAAGTATTTAATTTCTGTGTACTTTTCATAGAGTTGTCCAATTATAAACTTAGTGATGGAAATGAAAAAATAAATGTGTAACATGGGAAAGAAAAACATGCAAGCACACAAGATTTATCTTGGAGAAATCCAGCGCTGGTGAAAACTTAAATAAGTGGAGTTAACACTTTTCTTCAACTTGCTGCAATAATCTCAACTCTAGATGATCACAAATCATGCCATTTATATGTATTTAAGTTTTTTAACTTACAAGCATGTTATTGTTTTGACACAAAGTTCTGGGTAAAATCCAGTCAATAGGAAGTTGAAGTGTTTTGTCTTCTTTGTGTTGGATTTGATTTGTTTTATTAGTCACAGTGACTAATTTGGCAATGGGGAAATGTATAACTTGTTGGTTAGTCCATAAGTGAACATGCAACAGACACAAAGTTCTGGGTAAAATCCAGTCAATAGGAAGTTGAAGTGTTTTGTCTTCTTTGTGTTGGATTTGATTTGTTTTATTAGTCACAGTGACTAATTTGGCAATGGGGAAATGTATAACTTGTTGGTTAGTCCATAAGTGAACATGCAACATATCATTGAGCATTAGTAACAGGTTCAGCCATGGGAGATAATTTAGATAACAGATATGGTCCTGTCCAAATGTGTCATTTATTTAACAGCTGACCTGCAGAGACCCACCAACTAATCCTGCAGGGTCCTTTTACCTTATTATAATCACTCTGCAACAGTTTTTGTGCCTTTGTCATCAAATTTCAGCCTTCACTACTGTTTTCAAGATTTTTTGTGCTCAGTTTTGATCATGGTTTTGAACCTTGGCGAGGACTCATGAATCCAAGTCCAAATTAATCTTGGTTAGTCTGCAGCTGAGACTTGCAGAAACAAAGGGATAACCTGGATTATGGGTACTTACACCAGAGAAAATGGACAGTAATTTGCACCCCCATTTGATTCTGAACTAAACCTGTGAGCCCCTTGGGATGTCAGGCTCGGCTGAGTCTCAAGAAAATAGAAAATGAACTTGAAATTAAAAGAAAAAACATTAAATACATTTCTTTAATATATTATATATTTTTTAATTGCTCAGTTTTGGCTGAGACTTTCCACCTAGTCTGAGTCTCAGCCCAAGACAAAAAACAGCTTCCCAACTTTTTGCCAGTCCTAGTCTCAACACTATGCTTTTGATTTTGGCATATAAGAAATCAAGTCTTGCTTTCTGAGAGTGGTACAACATACAGGAAGTGTTTTATAATTTATAGGTTAGAACTCGTCCATTTTAGACCAGAAGTTGTTTTGGTACACTAAAGTAAATACTGACCACCCGAGAAACCTACATTTTAAACCCTAGAGAAAGAATTACAAAAAGAAAAAGAAAAGATGGGTTGAAAATTGAGTTATAAATGATCTATAATTATCAATAATAAACAAATCAGTTATGAATGATGCACAACTATGAGATCTGGAAAGTTCCAAGCCATGTGCATCATCTCACAAGTCGAATTCAAGGGATGCGAAGGAACAAATGCTACTGTCCATGAAAAAATGAGTAGTTTGAGCTGATTTACTGTTCCAAGTTAACATTTTACTACTTCAGTAATCATATATGAGGACAAACATTAGTGCCTTATATTAGATACATACTTGTATCACGGTTTTGAATTTGATTGATTGTGAGGTGCAGTATAGGTTCATAAGATCATCCCATCATCAAAATTCAGTAGTTGTGGTGCTTTTTAAGAGTTAGTGCCACAAAGAGATCATAATTGCCGAAATAAATAATGATCTTTTATTGTTTTTGGCATAGAAGCAGATATTGTGATATATTGCAATATTTTGGATCTAAGATGCTAGACCAATTTTTTGTTAAAAAATTGCAATTTTTGGAAATTCTTGTTGGCTGCTATTTTGATTGAGATTATGTGATATATTGGCAATATTATATGATATTTTTGGCAACAAAACAGACTGATTTTTAGGGTTTCCCAAGCACTGAATGTTTTTGATATCTTTAGGATTGCCTAGGTATTTGATGAAGAGCAACTGAATCAAATTAGGCATGAACAGAATGTTCAAGCTTCAATATCAGGAACTCTATTGTATTCCTGTTAAAGATTGTTTTGTGCTCTTTGTAAACTTGCATTTTGTGTCATGGTGATTTAAGGGCACCTCTGTTTATTCAATGCTTTGTCAAAGTTCATGATTGGAAGCAGAAAGATATCTCTGTTTGGGAGGACATATGCTCATATTTCCTTTGATTCCATGAAAACGTTTGAGTTCAGATTCTGATGTACTGAGTGGAAATAAGAATGTGTGAGCTATGTCAGTACCCCTTCACATCTCTTGGGAAAGATGTATGATGGTGGTAATATAGAATGTTCTGAGCACTATAGAAACCAGATATCTATGATAAGAAATTGTTTAGGATATAGAGACATGGTATGTTTGGTCTTCAAGAGAAACATGGTGCTTTCTTATTTATCCTATCTACAATTTACAACATCAAACCATAGCATAAGGATTGAGTAAACATCGACAGAGGCCTTTGCACTGATTTTAGATCAGATTGGGAGGATAAAGGCTCTTGTATTGTATTACTTAGCAGTGAAAAGTGGCATAACTCGGTGCATGACTGAACTAAGTGATTGTAAGCAATCTGATTTATATTGCATATGATCAAACTAAGATAATCTTATCTTTTACCTTGTTCATATTAAAAACCTTGATGATCTAGCATCACTTCATTATATTCAACCCATTACAAAAACATCAGGAACTGCAGCCCCATTGTTGATCATACTTCATAGCAGCTAGCCTCATTGGCTCCACCTTCTTTGTATTTCTTTGTAGTTTGTTATTTTGTAGCTTGACGTTTTTAGTCTGTACTCTGTAGTGTGTAATTGATTTTGAGGGTTTGAACTTTGAAGTCAAACTGATAACTATGCAGTATGAACTTTAATCAGGAAAATCCATATTTCAATATTCATGGAGAACACTGGGCAATTAGAGTGGCTTTAAATGTAAACATCAGTAGTTTTTCTTTTTTCTTTTCTTTTTTTAAATTCTGTGTTTTTGGGGGTTCCCAACCAATATATTCCTGTTTTTTTTCTAAAATATCTTTATCTTTTGACTTGGCAAGATATTCTTGAGAAAGATACTCGCTTCTATGGTTTTCATAAACTTTGGACACTTCCTTCATCCATATATTCAGTGGCACTGCTGTTTGAATGGAAAATCCTTTTCTTCTTGCACTTTACAAACATCAACTGTCCTTTGTTTTTTCTCTTTGGTACCTAAAGGAGAAACAAGGTTTTCATTAGTCATAGATATTTTATAATATTTTATCAGTTTTAAAATAGCAGTCCTCTATAGCCATCTCAATGATCCAAGAAGCTGATTTGTGTAGAAAGCAAAATCTTTGTTTCTTAACAAGTGATGCAGTTGATGACCATAAAACATCTCTAGCAGGTGACATGTGTATCAAATGTGGTGGGTTGTATTATACACAAAACCAAATGTACTATTTCATGCTCATCCGATGCCTCAATAACATGCATCAAATCCTTTGCATATACTAAATAATGATTTCATATGCCACGATAGGGCATGATCTTCTATTGTTTCCATAAATTTGGGACAGTTTCCTTCATCAGTAATATCGGATGATGCTGTTGGTTAAGCTCAGAAACATTCTTCATTCATGCACTTCACCACCATCAATTGTGTTATTTTTAAGAAACTTTAGGACCAAAGGGAGATAATTTTTTATATCAATAATGGACATTTAATAATATTCTATTAGTTTTAGCCTTTAAGGATAGTAATCCTGCATAGGCATTACAAGTGTATACATCTAAAATCGGTCAAGATAATTAATTAATTAAATACAAGTTATATAATTAATGACCCCTTTAATTCGTCTACTTATAAATAAATTCTAAATTTATTTATGTAGTTCACACCTTCTAATTCTACCATCTTAAATCACATTCTTCTAATTTTAATTAAATAAACAAATTCACATAGTTTGTTTTATTTAATTAATAATCTTCTCACCAAATTTAAATTCCCAATTTGAATTTAGGCACATGTCTCCAACTTTTCCTCTTGCCACATCATCAAGTGTCACATGAATTTAAATATTTTTTGATATTTAAATGGGAATTATCCTCAACCAATTCCAAAACAAACTTTGGACACTTGGCTCTCTCCATCATTTCATTCTCTCTTACACTTGGCATGGTGCTCTTTTAAAGGGAACATCCTCCATGATTTTCTCTAACTTCTTCCTTCTCCACCATTCATCTCTCCAGCTGAAATCTTGACCGTTGGTTGCTGCCACATCATTTTATGCTTTGGAAATCCTATAAATACAAGCCCATTCTACAACATTTGGCATCCCATCTTTGAGCAAACTTACTATGTAGAAATTTTGTGAGAGCATTTAGTGAGCATTTAGAACAATGTAGCATTTAGCAATTTGCATTGTAGAAGCATATTAGTTTAGAATCATGGTTTAGTTTAGTATTTGCATTTCAATTATCATACTAGTTTCTTTAAAGCATTTGCATCATAGCATAATCTTCATTTTATCACAGCAGCATTATTATCATAGCATCATAGCATTATCATACAGCTTATCAAATCATGTAGGGATTAAGTTTCTTGCATTTACAGCATCCATTCCCTAGGTTGTCATTTTGAAAGTCATAGTAAAAGCAAAATCTGAGAGCCATTATGATTCAAGGAATCCTTAGAGATAGGAAACAATTGAACGGTTTTAGTGATTGATTGTGTTTTGAATTTGACTAATTCTGTGCTTCAATTCTCTAATGTAACACGTTTCATTGGTTTTGTGTGTTTATTACTCATTTACTAATACTCACATTCACACACGACACAACAAGTATCCAAGCAGCTAATTTGTATAGAGAGAACATCTTTGTGTCATCGCAAACAATGAAGTTGAGCACCACAAAACATCTATAACAGTTGGCATCTTGATCAAATGTAGCTGGTGTTATTCCCAACACTAAAAGTACTATTTCATTGCCCATGTGATATCTCAATAACTTGCATCAAATCCCTGTAGATGCAGACCACTAATTTCATTTCTTTCATTAAGTGATATACATGATGCTAGAATAGTCTCAAAGATTACTGAAGCAATTTTCACTGCTCTGTAAAAATGACCAAGTACAGTACTTGTGTGTGTCCAAGTCAAGTTTGTTCTCTACACAAATTTCAGCAAAACATGTTTTGTCAACAGAGTTCACAACCATAACAATTCTGTTATCTCATCATCCTCAAATATTCCCTACCAAGCAGCTTCAAAAAGACTGTCACGACTGCAAACACACCCTACCACAAGGTTCACTTAAGCAGGTGATAATGCCTTATCACTGAAATATAAATCATAGCCTACTCCTTTTCCTTAAAAGTCAAAACATGAGTGCATAACAAGATAAATCATTTCATATGCCATCATAACAATAGCTGGTTGTATGCCATCATGACAATATTGTTAAAAGAAAAATTTAAGTTCCCTATGTGATCCGAGATCTCTCTCTTTTAAGACCCCTTCAATATGGTCAAATGCAGTTGTCTCTCTTTATAGACCTCCATTCAATGGAAATCATGGAAGAAGATGTAATAGAAAAGGCTAACTTCAACATTTAGAGCTGCAAATAGACATGGCAGTCATTGTAAGTATGTATCTATTACGTTTTGGGGCCATCATTCTCTACTAAGTTATCTTTTACCTTTTATGGCATAGACATATAGAGCTGAAGATAGTCATGACAATGATTATAAACATGTATTTTCAAACACTAGTTTGGGAAATGACAGTAGCTATATTATGTATATTGATTAGCATTTGAAGCTTGCTTTATGAACCTAAGAGTTGCTTCCATGTTGGGGGAGAAAGGGGTATGATGTAAATTGATGATTGACAAAAAGAGCAAGATGAGAAATCACTTAAAGTGAGTTGCACTCAAGTTGCAAATGATGTTTCTTACTTCATTTATGGGTGTGGTTACAAACTATTGGAGACAAAGAAAGAGAATAGATGGGAATCTGGGATGGAAGCTTATCATGATGTGAGTTGATTTTCAGAGAAAAGAGCAAGATGAAAAAGCACTTAAGAGCAGCATTCAATTCAGAAATGGGGTTACTTATTTTGTTTATGGATGTGGTTGCAAACTATTGGAAACCATCTTCATTTTTTCAAATTTAAGGAGTTTGCGATTCTTTCTAATCCCATTTTGTTGTAATAAAGGACAAGCTATGAGGAGCTATCATCAAGAGTAGCTTCCCAAATGGTGCACTCTTAAGAAATGTAGTGGGCAAGAACAGGGAAGAAATCCATTTGGGGAAGTATGAAGAAGGCTGAATTTTCAATCAATAGGCATTCTAATGTAGCACTTTCCACGGTTCCAAGGTGATGGAAGTCAACATCCTGACGATCATCTTTCAGCCTTTTCAACGGCTTGCGCTGTTTTGCATGTAGCTCATGAAGATATTGCTGTTCGTCTCTTTGTTGAGACACTCGCGGGAGCTGCTGCCGAATGGTTCAATCACTTAGAGCCTGGTTGTATAACCAACTGGAATACTATGACTGAAAAGTTTCTTGCAAGGTTCAAACTAGCTGAAGATAGCCACCAGTTGTTCGCTCAACTTTCCAATTCAAAGGAGGACAATGAACCAATGAGAGAGTTCGTAGCAAGGTTTAACCACTTGGTTACGCGTCTTTCATATACACTCAACCCATCGCCTGAGATCCTGTTAAGCAGTTTTGTCAACGCACTTCCATCAGAGATAGCCTTTATCTTGAGGTCGGCTCACGAGACAGAACTGGGAGAAGCACAACAAGGTGCAATAGAAATTGAAGACAACATGATCACTTCAGGAAAGATCAGAGGAGATGCTATTAGGCCCTTGGTTCAAAATTCTGCTGATCCGTTACTTCAAAGGGTTGCAAATGAAGTAACTATTCTCAAGAGGTAATTGCCACTCCAGCCGACGCCTCTTGCTCAAGTTGCACCACCACCTGCTTTGCCCGCACCACAACAGCCTTATCAGCCTCAACAGTCATATCAGCCGAGGAGAAATAACTTTCAGCCTTACAACAATTACAGGCCGCGAGGGCCACCTCCACCAAGGCAAGTGGCTGACAATACACAAAATGCTGTGTTTTGCTCTTTTCATGATTCCACTGAACATACGGCGCATCTTGCCCTGAAAATGTCAGAATGAACGAGATAATGGGATACGCCGAAGCTGCACCTGCACCAAGTTTCAGTCCAACTCCAAGTTTGAATGTTGTCTTACCTCAATCGGACAACTTCGATGGCGACTCCGCAACGGGCTACTTTGAAAGTGAACCCGATTTTGAAGAACAAGAAGAAGATATTCGTCAGTACTCTCTTGCAGTTAATCCTGAGAATCATACGACTCCTGTGTTCACCAGAGCTCAACATCTGAGGGCACACAAAGAAGAGGAAGAAGAGAGACTGAAAGTATCAAAAGACAAAGAAAAAGGAAAAGAAGTAGCTTCTACTTCAAATGTTAAGTCTTCTCAAGAGAACGTGAAAGCAATTGCTGAAGATTCGTCCTCAGCAAATTTTGATATTGTAGATTCATTGATGAAGAACAAAGTGCAGATTTCTCAGTTAGAGTATCTCCAAGATCATCCAGAGCAAGTGGACCGACTTCTCAAATTTGTGAAGAAAGGACCTACCAAGCAGCCCACATTGCTCGAATCATCCGTTCCGGCGGAAGACAAGCCTAAGCCCTTCTATATTTCTCTATATATAGGAGGTTACAAATTGAGCAATTGTATCATCGATTCCGGAGCTTCAGACAACGTCATGCCTCTACAAGTGATGAACGCTCTAGGACTTTCGTGCACCAAGACAAAGGACAAATGCTACTCACTGGAGTCCAAGTCAGTGCCGTTGGTCGGTCAATTGAAAGATGCTCAAGTGAGGTTGGCGGCTTGTCCTGAAAAGAAAATCATGATGACCATCCTAGTAGCTGACATTCCAGCAAGCTATGGGATGCTATTAAGCAGAAGCTTTTGCAAGGACCTCGGTGGAGAGATTCAGATGGATTGGTCTTCTGCGAATATTCCATTAAAGAAAGGAACTTTCAAGCTAGAACCAGAACCCAAATCTCGATTTGCGGTCGTGAAGTCTCAAGATCCTCAAGCTCAAGTTCTATATCAAGAAACGGGTCTTGGTACTTATGCCATGCTGTCAGAGATTCCTGAAGAAAGTCAAGAGATCGCGTGCATCGTAGAGAAATCAGCAGATGATCCTAAGCTGTGGACTTTGCAGTTCGATGGCAGTTGTTCTACTGCTGGTTCAGGAGCGGGAGTTGTGATAAGTTCTCCCTAAGGACAGTTGTATCCTTTTGCATACCGCTTGCAATTTGAATGTACAAATAATACGGCGGAATATGAGGCGCTTTTACTAGGTCTCAGAAATGCAAAAGATATGGGTATCAAATACCTTAGGGTCGAAGGTGATGCAGAGCTTGTTGTAAAGCAAGTCAGAGATCAATTCAGAGTGAAAGCAGATCGTCTTCGACATTATAGAAATAGGGTGTGGAATGCAATAGATTGGTTCGAAGCATTTGATATCAAGTATATTCCACGTCTAGAAAATAGTAGAGCAGATGCCCTCGCAGTATCAGCTTCACTTTTCATGCCACATTCTGACTTTCGTCAGAATGCGTTTGCCATTGAGTTAATATACAGGCCAGCTGTACCTGACAACTGTGATAATTGGCAAGTTTTTAACGATGATGAACACATTAAGGAGTTTCTTGTTATGGGAGATAATTTCAAAGAATTGTTCTTTGAGGGCAATTCATTTACTCATAGGGAAGCAATAACAGAAGCTTCAAACGCGCCGAAGATTGCTGAAGACAAAGAAAGTCCAGAAGAGCCTGATTCCAGCATTATCCAGTTGAAAGGAAATAAAATTCCCAAGGGTTTGGTTTCCTTGGAGAATATTTTTGACAGGCACGATAGATATATCCAAGATCAGAGAAACTCAAGCGACAGAACCTCTGCCAAATATCAAGAAGTCAATATTGGTACAGTTGACAAGCCTAGGCTTGTTAATTTGGGTACATGCTGCACTGCAGAGGAAAGCAAGAAGTTCATTTCTTTGTTCCAGCAATACTGAGATGTCTTCGCCTGGTCATATGAAGATTTGAAAGTTTTTACACCAAGAGAATTGTCTCACACAATTCCTCTTCAACCTGAAGCAAAGCCCTTCAGACAAAAACGACACTACAATCCGCGGATTCAAGATACCATCTACGCGGAGATCTAGAAGATGGTGAATGCAAAGATCATCTTTCCGATCCATCATTCCACTTGGGTGTCGAATATAGTTCCTGTGCGCAAGAAGAACGGAGAAATCAGAATTTGCGTTGATTTCAGGAATTTAAATCAATCATCGCTCAAGGATAATTATCCTTTGCCGATCATGGAGCACACCTTACAGACGGTTACCGGTTCAGAGATGCTGTCCTTATTGGATGGTTTATCTGGTTATAATCAAATCGCAGTAGCTGAAGAAGATCAATTCAAGACGGCATTCACAAACCCGTGGGGTACATTTGCCTACGAAAGAATGCCCTTCGGCCTTATCAATGCCGGTGCTACATTTCAGAGAGCCATGGATTTGGCATTTGGTGACTTGAAGAATAAAGTAATAGTTGTCTATCTAGATGACCTCACTGTTTTCTCAAAGACACGAGAAGATCATTTTTCACACCTAGGGAAGGTCTTTGAGAGATGCAGATATCACAAAATATCATTAAATCCCAAGAAGTCCATCTTCGCGGTGACGGAAGGCAAGTTGCTTGGCCACATCGTCTCCAAAGAGGGAACTCGAATTGACCCAAGCCGGGTCGAAGGTATCAGAAGTCTGTCTCTTCCAACAAGCAGAACAGGGGTACACTCTTTCTTTGGTAAGGTAAATTTCATATGAAGATTTGTACCAGATTTTTCTGAGTTGACTAAAGATATATCTGCTATGATGAAGAAGAAGATAGTTTTCAAGTGGACGGAAGAAGGCAAGAAGGCGTTTGCAGCAATAAAAGAAGCCATTAGTCGAGCTCCAGTGCTAGTCCGTCCTGATTTTGAAAAGGAATTTATCCTTTATTGTTATGCATCAGAGCATACTCTGTCTGCCATCCTGACACAGAAGCTAAATGAAGAAACAGAATCTCCAATAGCTTTCATGAGCTGTAGTTTCAAGGACAGCGAATCAAGATACTCTCAGATTGAAAAGAATGCCAATGCGGTGGTTCGAGCTGTAAAGAATTTTAGATTTTATATCCTAAATTCTCACACCATTGTATGTAACAGATCCAGCAGTGAAAAGCATGTTAACTCAACAGGAGATGGGCTCCAAAAGAGGAAACTGGGTCGCGAAGGTTCAAGAGTATGATTTGGAGATCAAGCCGACCAAACTCGTCCGCGGGAGAGGTCTATGTCAGTTGATAGCAGAGGATGGTGATAAGAAACTTCAAGCCAAAGGTATACCTGAGATTGAACCTGAAGTTAAAGAAGATCTTCCAATGGTCTTGTTGATCGAGTCTTCGGGAGAATGGTTCATTGAGATATGGTATTACCTGACATACGGTGACTGTCCAAATCACCTGAACAAGCAACAAAGGAGAACGCTTAAGCTGAAAGCGCAGAATTATGTAATCATCAGCAATATTTTGTACAAGCGGGGTCTTGACGGAACATTCTTGTTGTGTGTTACCAAAGATCAACAATGGCGCTTGCTGGAAGCTTTCCACAATCAAGCATGCGGCGGTCACTTTTCTTCAAAGGTGACAGCTTTTAAAATCTTGCGGGCTCAGTTCTTTTGGCCAACTATGTTCCGCGATGCATATGAGTGGGTACATAAATGTCAGTTGTGTCAGCAGTTTGTTGGCAAGGCGAAGTTAGCAGCCGCTCCTCTTAGGCTAGTTGTTATAGATGCTCCATTCCAGCAATGGGGTCTAGACTTTATTGGTCCTATCAACCCACGTTCCAGCAAGGGGCATATTTATGTCCTTACAGCCACTGATTACTTCACTAAATGGGTTGAAGCCATTCCCACCAAGCGAGCTACATCCAAGGTCGTGTGTGAGTTCTTAAAGGAAAACATTGTCACTCGCTTCGGGGTGCCTCGCAAAATTGTGACAGATAATGCGACATGTTTCTCATCAGAGGAGCTAATGAAGTTCTGTTTTGATCACAGCATTACACTATCTCATTCATCAGATTATTACCCCCAGGGTAATGGACAAGTTGAGTCATCAAACAAGAACATTGTCACAATCATTCGCAAGTTGGTTGATTCCAGTCAGCGAACTTGGCACAAGAAACTTTATGATGCTCTCTGGGCCGACAGAATTACTCCGAAGAGAGCCATTGGTACCTCACCCTTTGTACTCCTATATGGTACAGAAGCAATGATACCTATCACATTGGAGTTGTCTGCCTTGCAGCTGGTGACCGTAGTGGAAGATGGAGAATTCATAGACCCTATTCAGAAGCATATCATGTACCTGACTAAGCTTCAAGAAGAAAGGGAAGAGGTAGTAGACAGAATCACTCAGCACCAAGAGCGGGTGAAGAAGATTTTCGACAAGAAAGCTCGCCAACGAGATTTCGAGGTAGGAGATCAAGTCCTCTTATGGGATAAGAGACATGAACCCAAGGGAATGCATGGAAAATTTGATTCCTTGTGGCTGGGACCTTTCAAGATTCACGAGCCCGCTGGAGAGAACACCTATATTCTCTCACGCTTGGATGGAAGTCTCCTCCCTCTACCACATAGCGGGCAGTACCTGAAGCACTTCGTCCCTTCGGGGGTGGAGTAAGTTCTCAAAACAATCTTTGTAAAAAAATTTCATTGTTTTTCGTAATGTGTTTCCCCTTTCCGTGATGTTTTCGTTATGTTGTATTTCCCCTTTCCGTAACAGTCCTGTCGTGTTTTAGGTGATTGAGAGTCTTGTTTTAGGTGATTAATAGGGAAGTCCAACTATTAGGTGATTTCTAGGAAGTCTGGTTATAGGTGATTAAGGAATGTCTTGCAAAATAGGTGATTAGGAAATGATGCTGACTCCGATACCCAATGGACAAAGCACTGGTCTAAACTCAAACTCCAGAGATTCTATGGTTCTCCTATGCCGTAAGTATCTGCCATGGTCCCCAAACAGAGCCAATGTTGTACCCCAAAATTAAAATTTTTGTTACACTTAGATATTTTGAAGAAATGGGTAAAAGTCTTGTCAAATTAGTCAAAAAGGTCAAAATTTGGGTGTGCATGTCTTGCATGAGAGGTTAAAACGCAAAATTTTCAATTTCTGACGATCTGGGTCTGCTAAGAGCAACTTAATCTACAAAACCCAAATCTCAGTTTTTCATCCCTAAATTTTAGGAAGATTGCTATTTTTAGAATTTTTTTAAAATTAGCAACGTTTTCTGGGTTTTTCTGGGTTTCTTTCGAAACGAATACTGGCAAAATTCTCTAAAAGTAGAAAGTTGGTCCGACAGGGTCCGAACTGATTTTGATTGCCTCAAAATGTGTCCACATCAGACTGGTCCAGTCAGAATCTAAAAATAATCAGTTTTGCCCTACTGGGTCTATTCTGCTTTTCAGAAGCATATTTGGAGCTCCGAGGTCATCAATGGAGGTCATTCGACTGCCAGGCGTCAGTTTTAGCACTTAAACATTCGACAGAAGATGAAATGATGAACGTGCACAAAGAACGAGAAAGAAAATTGAAAATTCATGAAAATTTTCTAACACTAGAAGAAGTGGGCACCCCTGTTGAAGAAAGGCGCCCACCTTTTTAGGGCATCATATGATAAATTAGGGTTTCAAGCCTCCAGTCAAACTTCCTCACTTTTCTGTCAGCTTCGCAGTGGATTCAGCGGCGCAGTCATCAGGCGATTTAGTCACCCGGAATTTAAAGCTGAACAGGGGAGATCCGCACTGGAGTCAGAACGAGGAAAGTTGAAAATGTTGAAAATTTGACTAAGTGTTGAGAAAATGGGTGCCCCTGTTGAAGAAAGGCGCCCAAGCTTTCAGGAGGTGAAACGAATAAATTTGCAGATAAGGCTCTAACGAAATCTCTTCTCGGTTGATCCAGCTTTCCAGTGAGACACTCAGCATGTCAACCGGAGTTCGTAGTCACCAGATGTGAGGAGCTGAATATAGGGTCCGACGCAGGCTCAGAACCAAAATTCAAAAGCAAACACAGAAAATCAAAAATAAAACTAACTCTGGTGAAAGTGGGCGGCCCCAGTCAAGAAGGGCGCCCAGACTTTTGGGGGCCTTAAAATCATTATTTAACGAAGATCGTTCCAAAAGACCCCTCTTCATTCTTCGTCAGCTTCGCGATGAGCATAACAACCAGTCAATTTGACGTCCGGAGCTCGAGATTCAATAAGATCGTCTGTAGAAGGGAGTTTATGAAGAAATTTGAAAGTTATGAAAATGGCTCTCTGGATGAAATGGGCGCCCCTGGAAGGAAAAGGCTCCCATGAATTCGGAGGTCAAGATGAAGTCGTTCGCCAGAGATGCCTCTAGAACATCTTTCTTAGAATCAGTCAAGCTCCGCCGTGAAACCTTCAACTCGCCTGTCCGATCATTTTGCAAACGGGAAATCAGAGGCGAAGTAGCATGTCAAAATGAAGGAAAGTTGAAGATGTTAAAATTTTGGCTAACACTGGATAAAGTAAGCGACCCTGGTGAAGAAGGGCGCCCAAATTCTCATGCCTTAGAGAAATTTTTGAGGTTTTCAAAATTTTCAAAATTTGCAAGTGGAGAATGGCGTCCAAGTTCAAGGAGACTGAGTTTTAGGGTTTTTGGAAATAAAAGCAAAGAAAGCAAAACCTAATCCAAAGCCCTCAAGTCTATTTAACATCATTCTTTCATGTATTTTTTCATTATTTTTGCAGGTAGCATCCAGAGGAGAAAGTTGGAGCAGCAAGTTTGAAGAATTTTTGTGATTCAAGAATCCATCTTTGCTGGTTTTACATCAGATTTTTCAGATCAGCAAGCATAAACCCTTGCTTTTTCAAGCTTTTTGTCCCAGAAGATCAAATTTTTCAAGCAGAAGGCCAAGGTTTTCAATTTTTCTGTCATCTGGGTCTTTTTGCCTCAATCTTCTTAAGAATTTTTCAAGAACTTCATCAAGTTGCAGCAAGTGCTTTTATTTTGCATGTCAGTGAAAACCTCAGTGCATTCAAATTTCAACCATCTGGGTCCTTTCCAATCAGTCTTCTAAAGAAAACCCATATAGCAGCTTTTTTTCAAGAAAGTTCAAAATCTAGGGTTGGCTGCTTTTTCGATCAAACGTTAGGGTTTTGCAAATCCAATCAACTGGGTCCTTTTCTAATCTTATTCTGAACAAAACCCAGATGACAGCTTTTTTCGGGAAAAATTGAACAAATTAGGGTTTGCTGCTTTTTCAGGCAAAATTCAAAATTTTCAAAAACAGACGATCTAGGTTGTCTTGCATCGATATTCTGAACAAAACCCATATCTCAGAAAAATTTCTCAAAAATTTGTCCGTTGGAGCACAAAAATCAGCATTCTAAAAATAGAAATTGTTCAAGACTTGTCTGAACCAAGGCGAGTTTACAGTCATTCTTTGAGTTTTCTGAAATGGAGTACACTCCTAATGTTTTCAAGTCCGAATCAGTTCTCTTTCACAATTATATCAAAATAGCTGAGACAAACTTGCATCATGTCAAGCCGGTGTTCAATCTACATGCCTTGGAGAGAGTAGGCAACACTTCAATCAAGAACCTCGGACATTCTGGACTCCTCGCAGCAGCGTCAATTCTTATATCAGTTCAGAGCCTTGAGTTCGTAATCGCTTGCATTAAGCATTACAACCCGGCTACTAGGGAGATCCAGTCAACAGACGGTAGATTGATTTACAGTTTAAAGCCTGATATGATCGAAAGGTGTTTTTCCATTCCCCTGTGGCCTGAAAGCGTAACTCTCTCAAAGGGTGAATGCAAAAGGATGTGGAATATGCATAAAGATAAATATAGCAAGAAGATTGCACAGAGATGGATGAAAGAAAAACATAAAACATTGCCCAAGAATGTCGGGCGAGGGGAGTTCAAGGACGAGGTTGCCATCATCATCACTTTGCTCAACAGGGTCACTGGCTCAGAAGATGCCACCAAGTTCCAACCTTGGATGTTTTATGCCATACCTCACATCATGAAGAAAACCGAATTCTATGATTGGCCTACTTTGATTAGTGACTGCCTACATCAGCAAATAACAGAATACTTCCAGTTTCATGTATTCCACATGGTGTCATACCTAGTCTACCTGGTGGCCTATCAAGGTCAATTCAGAGGGTTGAACACCGAGGGATCGTTGAGCGTACAACACATATATAACTACTATCCCCAGTTGGAATTCACAAAGTCGTTGCACCACTACAAAAGGGTGAACGAGGCCTTCTTGATGTACACAGTGCGGGACTTAGACAACGAATTGCACGTCCGCATCTCTTCAGTTGCCAGGGCAGCAATGGCGGAATGGGCGGATTGGTTTATACAGTCTCCTACCTTTACCTATCTCAGGGTCTATGGTTATTTAGGTGCCCCGCTCATGTTGCCAAGGCATCCGTCAGATAAGGTCATTTTCATGGAGTTCTTGAGGCAGGCTCACGGTGTCCACACAGTCTTGAGGAATAGAAAGAAACCCTCTCTTCACTTTCCATTAGGGTTGGGTATTTATACATGCAAGACTGCTGCAGATGCCAGGACAATTGGAGAAGAGTTAGATAAATTCGGCCTCAAATCTTACAGCGAGAGACGATCATTTGATCCTCATGGTGTCTACGCTGGCCGATTGGAGAAGAACTATAATCACATAGCCGCACTTGAAGATTTTTGGGCTAACTGTGCAGATGAGTTTGAAGTGCGAAGGCGTAGTTACAGCAGGCTAACTCTCCATCAGATGAAAGACTGCTTAAATGAAGATATAGAAGGGCTCTCTGATGATGATGAAGATGTGCTTCTCCCAATGTACACTCAGAAACGAATTGAAGATCAGCCTCTTACCACAAGTTAACTGGGCAAACAAGGAATCTCTTTCAGTCGAAGACAGAACAAGACAAGTCATTGAGCATAGTAAGGTTTTCTTAGTGCTTAAAAGGAAGAACTCCATTCCAGTAGCAGAGCCGCCAAGGATAATTCCCTCTTCTTCCAGAGCACAGTCGAAGGGAAAGGGTAAAAGTCAGTCTCAAGATGGCGTCAAAGGTAGTAGATCAAATAAAAATGTAAAAAGAAGGTTGCGTTTCTGCATAGTCATACAGAACAGCCTACAGTTGATTCAGAAGTTCCTCCTGACGAGCCCGTACCTCAAAATGAAGCAGAGGAGCCACCTTCAACACATGTTTCTGTACCTTTGACAGGTTCTACACCGATTCACATTGATCTTGATATCGAAGATGATGAAGAGATTTTAGCAGCAACTCCTGAGGAAGTTAGTAAAGATACTACTGTGTCTTGGCTTGAGAACTCCTTAGGAAAGGTTAGGAGAAGGCCTTCATATCAAGTGAGTGCTGATGATCTCGATAACATCTATCAGGAACCTCCTAAGAAGAAGGCAAAGAAGCAAGTTCATTTTGATAGGAATCCTGATAACGAGATAGTCATGGAGACTGCAGTGCCCCCAGAAGACAAGAACAGGGATGAGGTGAATATGGATGATTTCGTCATGGTCAAGGCTAATCTCGGTAGAAATACCAGACATGGAGATTTGAGTCTCTTCAAAGTTGTATCTGAAAACCTTCAAGAAAGAGTGCTTAAAGATGGGGAAGACAAGGCAGCCCTCAAGGCTGAAATTCAGCAGCTCAGGCTTTTCATTTCTAACCTTGTCCATGGTTCTTCACAAGCAACCCAGTTGCTGCCCCAGGTCTTGGAGACACTAGATGATCACCATCAGTTAAGGCAGCTGGTCATATGTGGGAAAGAGACTCAGGAGTGGATCGAGAGCTTCATTGTCAGAGGAAAGGAGATTTTGACACAGATGTTCCAGTTAAGGGAAGGCGCTCATAAGCTACATCAAGGTATCCAAGGATTTGAACAGACACTGGCTGAAGTAAAACCGAGACATGAGATTATCATTGCTGATTTAGACACGGCTTACAGTTCAGCAGTTTCAAGAGAACACAAGAGACAAATCCTTGCCTGGAGAGAGCGTCATGTTTTCAAAATTAAAACCTATGAGAGGATATCTGAAGAATTCATCACCTACAGACAAAGGGTGGTTGAAGCTCTTCTTTTCATCAGCGAATTCATCATAGAAATCCCTTCTCAATACAGTCTTGAAGATGGTTCCTATGTCAGGCTTGAGGAAGTGCAAAATCAGTTTCAAAGTGTTGTTCACAGTTGCAGTCTAGTTGGCGGAAGGATAGGCCATATTTCAGTGATGTCAGCAAAGTTCAATAAAGCGGCCAATGAGGTCGAAGATTTCCTGAGATCTATTGCAGATGCTGAAGATATTCTTGAAAAGCGGTGTTTTGCTGTTGATGGCATAGATGCACCGAACCGGGACACAATCTCTAACTTCCTAGCGGATGTGATCGAGCTTTAGAGCAGCTTTCTTCTAGAAGCTTTCTTTCCCGCTTTCTTTCTATTCTTGGAATAATCTTTATCCATTCTTTGAGGATAGAAAGAAGATAAGATGTAATAGTTGGCGTTTCCCGCCTTTTTCTGCTTTCTAGGGTTTTATCTTTCTAGATTTAGTAAAAAAGCTTGCTTGCTGAGCAAGCCCTAGATTGTGAAAGCAAGGAGATTTTAGGGTTCCCTACTCCTCTGCTTCTCTATAAATAAGAGCCTTTGCTCATTTAGTTTTTTAACCGTGCTAGTGAGAACAAAACACTGAGCCTATTGTGCTTTCTATTTGTTGCTCAAGTATTGTTCATTTGTGTTGTGATAAGCAAATTGTTGAGCCTCTTTAGCCAACAAGGAGTTAGTGTGATTGTTGTTTTCTATTGTGTTAAGAATAAGTTTGCAAGCCTCTTTAGCTGCAATTTCTTGTTCAAGGCATGTTAGAAGTGAGCTTTGTTTGAGATTTGAGTAATAAAATCATGAGCCTCTTTTGCCTTGGTCCAAAATCTCAAATTTCCGTTATCTATGTTCTACTTTTATGATCTTTATTTCAGCTTGCAGTGAAGTGTGTAGGTGTTCGTTGAAAGAGAGATTATTGAAGTATTTTTGTCAGAAAATCTACCTTGTTAATTTCTAACTTCTCTTGCTCTGCTATTACTTGAGAGGTTAGGAACGTCTTTAGTTTAAGTTAGTCGTAGTTGAACTTCTTATATTAGAAAATCTCAGCTACGGCGCTTGTGTTTAAAAAACCTTGTGCTTTGAGCTGATCAAAAAGATAGGCAACTTAGTTTTAGTTTACTTTCTTTCAAACACCATCGGCAAGAGGGAGCTTCCCCTCCTAATTTGAAGAGCAGTTTATCTGTGCATAGCTGTCCATTTTCAAATCCGCATTCCAGAGGTGCGAATTTAAACGCCAACATATATATACAAAGTGAAGAGCAACGCATCTCCTCAAGTGAACATGTCGGCCTCCTCATAGAATGACGTGCCTCTTGAATTCGCGCCTTATCTTGAAGAGATGTCTTCCAATAATCAATATTAAATCTCTTTTAATAAAAGACACGACTCTTCAAAATGTCTTAAGTCGGCCCAAGGGAAAGAATATAAATATAATTTAAATAGCCGTTAGGCTATATTTCAATTATCTTCATACGTGGATCTGGAAGAAGCAGCCCCTAGAACATCAACATCGACTCTGATACCAATTGTTGGCCTTGCCGTTGCACCAAAAGGTCAACCTGTCAATTCCCGATACAAGTGTCAAATAAGATCCACGGGAGGCGATTAAACCATGCCACGAATCACACAGTTAGTGTTGACTGAGGGGTGGAAGCACCAAGCTTCCAACATTTTGAGTTTCACTAAGCCCATCATTAGCATGATTAAGTATGTTGATACAAATTGCCCATGTTTGGGTGAAATTCATAATGGCATGGACTTCATGATTGAAAAAATAAGGACCGTAATAGAAGCCAAGGAGCATGGCCCAACAAAAGCATTTTTCAAAAGAATGCATAGGATCATTATTGACTGTTGGAACAAGATGACCATGCCCTTGTATCTCTTAGCATAATTTTCTTTGTCCCCAAAGTGTTATAGCATAGAGATACTTTCCTTGCCGAAGAGGTTGGGACCATATAGAGATGAAGAGATTGTTGTTGGCTACTAGACTACATTTAGAAGAATATTTCTAGATGTGGATATAGAAAGTATTGTCTTGAAAGAGTTTGGCCATTTCATATCTTCAATGAATCATGATGGTTACGCTCTGTGAGATAAATAGAAAAAAGATACTCATGAATGGAGGTACATTCATGGCTAAGGCTCTATTTACTTGCAACATCTTGCGATAAAACTTCTCTCTCAAAAATGGCTCTTTTTATGTTTTAACTTTCTCATTTTTTTAATTTGTTGTTATATATTATAATTTTATAATTTATAATTTATGTTTTATAATTGTAAATAATAAATGTTGTATGCAAATTCAATAGGTTGCAAGTTTAGTTGTGTGGAATATACTCCTTCATCCACTTAGTTAAGTGCACCTGATTGAATGCAAAAAAGGCTAAGGATTTGGTCTTTGTGCACTCCAACTTGCATTTCTTGTCACATAAGACACCTAATTACAATGAAGGGGTGACAAAGAATTAGAATCAAACTCTTGAGTGTGCTGACTTAGACACTGTAGTTGCACAATTTACCGAAGTCTATAGATGAGGCAGTTTCCACATGTGACGTGACTAGTGGGATTGGCACTATAGTTGATTGTGGTTCAAATGAAGCTGAACTAAATGTTGACTTTGATGCTTTTGATGAATAAAAATATGAACATTATTAAAGACTGATTGTAATTTTCATTGTGTATTGACATTTGACAAATCATTGAATTATGAATTTATGAGTATTTTCATTTTTGCAAATTATGAGATATTTAAATATTTTGATTATTGGAAATTATGAGTATCATTATTTTTGTATTATATAATTTTAAATTTTTAAATACATACTATATATATAGCCAAACATGTACCAATATCCGAGGGGGAAAAATGTCGTACTGACATACCCAGGACCCATCCCAGGACCGACAACTTAGATTTCAAGTATGGTTTACAACAAGTAAAAACAAGTCACAATTCACACACAAGCTAAGGCATCAATATTCTTTTGTTACATCATTGAGTTTATGGACGAAAAAATCATACATTGGTAACAGTGCAAAAGGATGCAAAATCTAATTTATAGTATTGCAGGCATGTGCTTGACATTTACATACTATAATTGAATAAAAGTTGTATAGGGCAGGTAGCTATAACACACATCAGTTTTCAGTCCCATATATATATATAGTTGGACTACTCGCCAAAAAATCGCGAATTTTTTTTTAAACGAGTTTTAACGGAAAGTACTCGCCAAAATAACTCGTCGTTTTTTTGACAAAAACTCACCCTTTTTTTGGCAAGTTTTTGAGAAAAAACTTGGCCTCTTAGCAAAAAGAAACCTACAACCGGAATAAAGGCAATTTCAATTCATTTTTTGCAGTGTGTGGTTTTGAAGGTCTTAATTTGGGCTTTGTTAGCATTATTTTTTTCCACTCAAAAAATCATGAAAATGAGATGTGCCATGGAGTTTTGTATGGTTTTGAAAGCCTTAAATTGGTGTTGGCGATGGAGGTGCTGCCCCCAAACCTTGCAAGGGGTGCTGCCCTCAGACCCTTGCGAGGGGCGCTACCCCTCAACCCCGTTGGGGGTGTTGCCCCCAGACCCCCACGAGGGGCGTTGCCCTTCAACCCCACTGTGGGCGTTGCCCCCAGACCCCCACGAGGGGCGCTGCCCCTTGACCTTGCTGTGGGCGTTGCCCCCAGACCCCCACGAGGGGTATTGCCCCTCAACCTCGCTAGGGGTGTTGCCCCCAAACCCTACAAGGGGCACTGCCCCTCGACCCCGCTAGAGGCATTGCCCCTAGACCCCCACAAGGGGTGCTGCCCCTAGACCCCATCGGGGGCATTGCCCTAAAACTCCCATTGAATTCATTTGATTTTCTAGGTACTCTTCAAGTCCAAGTTTCCAAGTTTTCCTACAAGTCTTCATCTATAATATCGTCTAGTTCTACCTCTCCCTTAGTTTTCACTAGACATGGGAAAGAGGAAGATGTAAATTTGAAAAATATATTAATGTGGCATTTACTTTCATTTTTACAAAAACAATTTGCTATTTTCATTTTGTTTCAGAATATCAACATCAACGCATTCCACATGAGGATACCATTTTGTACCCAATTTGCTTTCAAATCAATCAAATACAACTAGACTCGGCTAGTTTCTTTTATGTACTCATTTATTGACTCATTGGATGCATCTTATCATTGAATTTTGCAAAAAAAATGTGTTTTTAATGAAATTTAAGAATTTTTTAAGTTGCCGAGTTTTTTGCTGAGTTTTTGCCAAGTTTTTTCTGAACCGAGTTTTTCAGGCTTGCCGAGTACTTGCAATTGGTGAGTTTTCCAACTATATATATATATATATATATATATATATATATATATATATCAAAGGCAATTTCTGTTACTTAACACACAGGTAAACTCTTAACTTTTGTTTGCAAACTGTATGTTGGAATAGCCAAATCAATGACTAATCATTCTCAGTGCAACAATAATACCTAGGAATATTTTTGACAAATAGAGGAAAATATTCACGGTGCTTATGGATGTCACTTTTCAAAAAATTATGGGTTTGTCACAGCTAAGGCAATTTATAAGAGTCCATGTTAAGGATAAATATTTCCATTCCAGTAAACAAGGATTGCTTCTACCTATTGGAGACCTATGTTTACACAATAAACTTCTCTCACCGCCCTTTGTATTTTGACGTCTCATATAGCTAAAGGGCTTTTAACTTATTCCTCAAATAATCCCCTCAGATTTAATAAGTTCATCTTACAGTGCAGCAGATTTTTGTTTGGCACCTTAAACTCCAGTTGTTATAACATGCAACAATTGCATGGTTCATTTCAATTGTGTTGTCAAAATAATTTATTGAAGTTTAATCCTTATGAAATTTCACAAGCAACAATTTAAAGAATTTTAGGTGAAGGCTGTCATAAAAACTGCATTGCTTTATACCCTGAGCATGAAGTCCAAGATTAACTAAATTTTACTAATCCATTTATACATAATGTTTGTCATAAATGTAATTATCCCTAAAGACTCAGCGTAATATCTCTGTGCACTCTGTTAGAGATACTAACAAATTGAGGATGTGAGGAATGATATTGCGCGAAAGTGGTCCTAATTTTTTGTTCTGGTCAATTCCGGCTTGTCCATTTTGCTTTTCCCAAGCACCAACATTGTCTGCCATCCAATCAATTCATATTTGTCTGTCTGGAGCTCCCGTATTAATTCCACATGACTGAGAATAAGAATTCAATCGAAAGAATAATTCCTTCAAAAAACTAAATTTCCAGACACTATACGCTCTAAACACTTAGCTCAACTCGATCACTAGGAGAAGTATCAATCAAATCCACAATTCAAATGCATCAAGGTTTCAACGGTTATAACTGTAGTATAATTTTGAATCGAAGGTCGTGTGTTCGAAACTTAACAGATACATAATAAGATTAAAAAGGGTTACCTTTAATTGTTTGGTCCATAATGATGCTCTTCCGTGGCCGTGTGACCCGAAACTGAAACGGAAACGGAGAGTGTTTAAGCTCCTCAGCGGAATGAGCGGCATCTCTCTTGTGTTTGTCGTACTCGAATGCGTTTAAGAAAAGACAAAATAATGGCATATCAATGGTTGCAAGTAGTCAATGTCGTGCATTTGAACAAGGGGCATCTTCTTCATTTTTGTTTCTTTCAGAAGAGATTTTCCCATTTATTAAATGTTGATTTTGTTTTATTTGGTTTATGAGTGGAATGAAAATAAATTACAATGTAATTAGTTTGAAATTTGATGATGAAGATGTATTGAGATAAATGTTATGATTTCATTAAATTAAAGTGTTGGAATCTTAGTGCTTGTTCAAATGAAGATTTTAAATTTTACATATTATTTGTACTTTGTTCATGTTCATTTACATAAGTGTGGTTTTGATCACTACTAATGTAGACTTGAGCTTATGTTTGGATTGAATTGTAACTCACAAATGTAATTCAATAGAGTGTGGATCATTGGAATTTGTTTATGTTGATTTCCAACGTTTGAATGTGTGTAAGAGCATGCGATGTTAAGGAGTTTGTTGAATAGTGAGGGTCAAGTTCTCCTCAATTACATATTTAATGGACCAAATTTATTGTTCTAAGTGAAGGATCAAATATAAAAAACAAGCATCAAATGGACCCAAGATGAACTTTGATAAACCTCAAAATGCTCTCACAAATGCTTAATGCCAAGTCCTTTCATAACTCTTAGATAATCTCCAACGTGATTTCAAATGAATTAGTAAATGTCTTTAAATACAACATAATGTTGAAATCAACTTAAATGTGCATTAGGTTGGCCCATAATGACTAATAGGAGGGGGTTGACAAGATTTATTTTGATTTTAAATTTTAAAAGGTTAGGGTTCAAATCCATGACTATGAAAATGACTTAGTCAAGTCTACACTTATAGATTTGTTCTCATGTGATGAAAAATAGACCTATGGACAAGGAATGAAATTATAGGATTTTAATAAGATTGGGATATGGAATGTAATGAGATGAATTCACATAAGAATGTCACTTGTACCTTATTATTGTAGTTAAGACATTTTAATCAAAGTGGACCCAAAATATAAGTGGAAAGGAATGGTTATGCAATTTTCACCATTACATTTTGATCCCACTTTAATGTGTGTACAAACTATTATGTAGATGCATGTCATTTAGTAAACCAAATATTTTCACACTCAAATGATATATTTCAGTAAAGCAACAAGTTATTCAATTTTTCTTGCAAGTGCTGTTCTAGATTTAAAAAAATAAATTTCATAGAAAAAACATGCAATGAATATCACATGTTAAGCATTTTAAAGATAAGTATAATCACACCTTGCTTAAAGGAACTATCTTCAAAAATAGTAGAAGCAAAAGGATAAGGATCTAAGATTTTTCTTGTTACAAAAAATGAGAAATGCATCGACCATGCAAAGAGGAATCCAACCAAGTGGATGAAATATTTGACTTTGTAGCTAGTTTTATAAATGTCCCCTTAAAGGTGGGCATGACTATGAGTTTGTCATTGTAAGGAATTTTAGTGACATATATGCCCCCCTCCAATTGGTTCCATATAAAGAATGCAAGGAATTGGAGGAGATGATAAAAATATATGTGGGATAAAGCATGTAATGTGGTAAAGGGTATCATTATAAAAGAACATAAGTAGGAGATAAACATGTAAAAATAGTCCTAAGGATGTAAGCATGCATGATAAACATGTAAGAACATAATTAAAAGATAATCACAAAAGACTATGTAATAAAGGAAAGGCATAATGCCCCTGAATGATTACTCTTAGTATATGCAAGTGATAAGGCAAGATGGTCCTAAAGGCTAGATATAGGTCATGTAGTATAAATAGGGTATAATAGAGAGGCCCATGGCATGGAATCATGGATATGACATAGATTATAAACATGGAATCATAATACATGGGCATGATAATGATCATAAACATGTAAGGCATGTGAAAGTGATAAGTATAAGCATAATAGGCATAAATGAGTAAAAGATAAACATGATAATCAAGGTATAGAATATGATTTACCCACATGTGAAATTAATAAGTATAAGCATAATAAACATTTACAAGAAAAATATAAACATGATAATAAAATCATAACATAAGAGGTACACATTATAATCATGGATATCATAGTAAGATCAAGTGTCATGTAACATAGCAACGTTTAACAAGGATCATGTGCAATTGCATGTAGAAAAAATGGAACATTGGAGGTAATGAAACTACTAAATAATATGTAAGGTTGAAAAATGCTTATTTTGTAATCTCCACTTTATGTCTTTGTACTCATTTTGGTGTTCATCCTTGTAGACATGTTTATGATGCATTTTGTGTATTTTTTGGCCTAAACATGTCATTGATTTATTTTATTCTTCCTTTTGACCCCTTTTCACATCTAAATGCAATCATGTATTCAGTGTTATTGTGGAAGTATTGGGGTGCAAGTCCAAGTGCTTTGAGATTTTTTCCATGTAAACTTAATTTTAAATCATGTATTCTCTAAAATAAAGTAAGATCACAAAAGGGTTTGTAGAGAATAATCATAGTAGGTTTTGACCCTTCCATTGAGGCAACCATTATTGTACATGATAAGCATGCATGATAAACATGTAAGAACATAATTAAAAGATAATCACAAAAGAATATGTAATAATGGAAAGTCATAATGCCCTTGAATGATTACCCTTAGTATATGCAAGTGAAGGCAAGATGGTCTTAAAGGCTAGATATAGCTCATGTAAGTATAAATAGGGTATAAAAGAGAGGCCCATGGCATGGAATCGTGGATATGACATGGATTATAAACATGGAATCATAATACATAGGCATGATAATGATCATAAACATGTAAGGCATATGAAAGTGATAAGTATAAGCATAATACACATATATGAATAAAAGATAAACGTGATAATCAAGGTATAGAATATGATTTACACACATGTAAAAGTGATAAGTATAACCATAATAAACATTTATACTTGAAAAATATAAACATGGTAATAAAATCATAACATAAGAGGTACACATTATAATCATGGGTATCATAGTAAGATCAAGTGTCATGTAACATAGCAACATTTAAGAAGGATCATGTGCAATTGCATGTAGCAAACATGGAACATTGGAGGTAAGGAAACTAGTAAATAATATGTAAGGTTGAAAAATGCTTATTTTGTAATCTCCACTTTATGTCTTTGTACTCATTTTGGTGTTCATCCCTGCAGACATGTTTAGGATGCATTTTGTGTATTTACTGGCCTAAACATATCATTGATTTATTTTATGCTTCCTTTAGACCCCTTTTCACGTCTAAATTCAATCATGTATTCAGTGTTATTGTGGAAGTATTGGGGTGCAAGCCCAAGCTCTTTGAGAGTTTTTCCATGTAATCTTAATTTTAAATCATGTATTCTCTAAAATAAAGTAAGATCACATTTAAGGGTTTGTAGAGAATAATCATAGTAGGTTTTGACCCTTCCATTGAGGCAAACACTATTGTACATGATTGATGACCATGGAATTTACAGAGTAATCTAATATTTGTTAAGAGAGGCAAAGAGAGAAGACCTAATAGAGGTATATTGTTTGACATAGTTTGGACTAGAGGGTATGGGATTCTTGATTATATATACACTTGCATAATTGGTAAACTTGTTGTATTGTATAAACACCATCTACTTGATCATTGTATTGTGTTTTATTGTAATCTTTAAAATTTAAATCTAAGAGCCATCTCTCAACCAATACCCTCTAGCTTACACTATGTGAAGGCTATCAAAGGTTTGTTAATAGAAAAACCTCTTTCCCACCACCAAGGCCCTATGCTTTGCAATCTATAATAGTTACCAATGGTGTTTCACAACCATTGAAAAAAAAATTTGTGCTCAAGGTATTATATTGCCTCCATGAGTTCTCCAAGTTCAATGATTTAATATTTCTCATGAGACTTGGCAAATTTCCACACTTAGAGGACAAATTTAGGCAAGCGCTCTAAACTAGAATAGAAGCACTTGTTAAGAGTATGGTTCTTTTCCAAGTTTTATAAAAAAAAAAAAAAGAAAAATTATTTGAAATTTGAGGATATTCCATCATGTCTAAAGATATATATAGGAGCGAATAAGCTAATTTACTTAGTTCTTGCAAGGTTACTCCTCCAAATTATTTTTCTAAAATGCAAATAGAATTTTTGGAGCCTATATGGAGAAATTGGAGATGGACTAATAGGAATGTTTTTTTTTATGCAACTAATGTTTTGTACAAGTATGGATACAAGTTCCATATTTTCTATCAGTCGACTAACAAGTAGGGGTCTAAGACCTTATGATTAATGGTTGCATGGGTGCCAAAGTATAGAAGGTTAGAAATTAAAAATGCTTTATGTGGAAAGTATTGAGTTAATTACTTCTCCATTAGAGCTCATCAATCAAGATAAGAATAAAGAAGCTAAGGCTCATAAACATTACATGCACAATTAAATGACATCAAGAAGAAATAATGTTGTGCACCTTTCTACAATGAAAAACATCCTTGGAGAAAAACCCATCAACAACATTTTCCAAAAAGTGCAAAAAATTATGGTTGAGCAATGCAACAAAATGACTGACCACTTATATCTCCTAGCATTTACTTTGACCCCTAAGCATTATAGCACAAACATATTATTTTCCCAAAAGGGTCCCAACCATACAAAAACACTGAAGTTAGCAGAGGTATAAGGCACCATTCACTACATTCTTTACTAATCCAAATGTAGACATGGTCATGGATGAATAAGTATTATAGCACAAGCATACATTATTTTTCCACAAGGGTTCCAAACATATAGAGACATTTAAGTTAGCAAAGGTACAAGGCACCATTCACTAGATTCCTCCCTATTCCAAATGTAGATATGGTCATGGATAAATTTAATATTTTATAACTTCAACAAGTCATAGACTTAGCCCTTTCAAGACAAGTACAAGAACACTCATATATGGTTGTGCCTCTAAAGCTAGGGATCTTATTATCTACAAGTATGCATTTTTAATTTTTTAACTTTCTTACTTATATTTGGCATCTATAATCTTAAATGTTATATTAATTGTTTTAAATGTTCTCACTTTTGTTCCACTTCGGCTAAATAGAACTAGAGCACATACTCATTTATCCACTCAATCAAGCACAACCAATTGGGTGTGAAAAAGGAATAAAAGATTGTATATGTGCATTCCAACTTGTACCTTCTCTCACACAAGAAAGTCAAGTGAAAGGAGGGAGTAATGAAATTTTTTGGTGTAGCTCTTACGTATCTTGACTTGGATGCTTCTGTTGCACAACATTCCTCTATCTCAATCAAGGTTGAGGGGCAACAAGTTACTACATAAAACTTGAATATTGGAGCCAATGGGAGTGGCATCAGGTTTTCTTCTTTTTCTAACAAACCAACTGATGACATTAATGATCTTGATAAAGAGAACTATGATTATTGATTTCTCATTAATGCTCCCGATGAAGGGAAATATGATTATTGATTTGTATCAATTTTCTATGTGCAATTGCACTACTATAAAACTTAAATTATTTTGATGTATATTTATTATTTAACATTTAGGACTTGACAATTTGACATTTGATATTAAATTATTAATTATTAGGTGTTCTCAATTTTGTCTTTAGTGTTGTGCATTGTGCAAATTATAAATAATATTAATACGCAAGAAAAATCAAATCAAGAAATAGGTTATAAGTCAAACCATTCTTTGTTAAAAAAAGGATCTTGAGGAATGAGGACCCCTCCACCGCCATCCAATCCTCAACTTATAGAGAGCCACCATTTTTTTGTCACAATTGCAAAGCAATCCATAGCCTTCACATAAGATATTAAAGGGACCATTGGAAATGGAATTTCACAATTAAGTCTCAAGAGATTGCTAATCAACACATTCCAAGATGTATCCATGCAAATGGATTGGCTTTCAATTCTATTATTTCAATATATTAAGAACAACATTTGGTGAAAACAATCAATGAGGCTCTAAAAAATATGAATTTGAGTTTTAAGAAGGTGTGTAGCATCTTATAGGAAAAGAAGTGAATTTTGTAGAGTATTTATTGTAGCCCATAAAGAATTTATGGGCTGAGATAGAGGTGTCTATTATTTTCAATGGATGGAAGGATGCAAAAAATAAGTCATTGATCAATGTTATTATAGTGTACCATAAAGGGGCAATGTTTTTTAAGGTAGTGAAATGTGAGGGAGAAGTGAAGATGGTACATTTATTGCTAGCATTCTCTTGAAAACCATTTAGGAAGTGTGGCCTTAGATAATTTCTCAAGTCAACTTACAATAACAAAAATTGTAGAGTGCAATTGGTTTATTCGTTGAGGAGCAATACTCCCACATATTTTGGACAACTTATGTTGTCCAATTCCTTGACCTTATGCCATAAAAATTTGGCACCAAAATTGATCTGATCAAACAACTATATGCCAAGGCTTATGAGATCCAAATGTTCATCACCAACCACCATGTCACTGTTGGAAAACGCTCAACGCCCCCCTTGGGATTTACAACATGGAATAACCACCTCTCATGGATCCGTTAACTCTGGCAGTTGTATCAGGCATTAACAGGTCGATCTTTTGGTGCAACGGCAACTATGGGCCAACAATTGGTATAAGAGCCAAAGTTGTCGGGTTTGAATCCCCTCAGGTAACATTGAGGGGGAGTTTGTTGGCAGATGGTCAACACTCCCCTCAGGGTTCGCGACATGGACTAACTGCCTCCCATGGATCCGTTAACTCTGGCAGTTGTATCGGGCATTAACAGGTCGATCTTTTGGTGCAACGACAACTGTGGGCCAACAGTCACAAGGCATATTCAAAACATTCTCAAAATTAGAAATGTTCAAGGAAAGTGAAGCAATAGTATTTAATTTTAATAAAATATATTTCACTTTATTTTTTTGTAATTAATTTTATGTTTTCTTTAATAATCTTTAATTTGAATTTCAAATAAGTTGCTAAGACTCATTTTGCATCCAACATAATCATCTTGAGATGACTTGTGAAGGTTCAAGAGGAAGTTTTTAACATGGTCATCAACTAAAATTGGTCCCTATTGGAGGCAATCTACCAAGAATCAGAAAACAAATATTAAGTGGATGATCCTTGATAACATTTGATAGGATCACATTGAATATCTCTTTAATTCACCAAGGTTGATAGGCCTTATTTGGGAGAAATATAGGAAGACATCAATTCAATAATTGAGAAGATGAAGAACATCATAAATGAGAAGGACCAAGATCTAAAAGAATATTTCTTCAAATAGCTACACAAAATTATTGAAGAGAGATGGAACAAAATGACCATCCCACTACATCTTCTTGCATTTGCATTGAAACCAAAATATTATGATGTTCCAAGATCTTTTTTTTATTCACACTTGGGTTGCCCCATATTGAGATTTTGAAATCAACAAAAGGTACAAGACAATAATTTGTACTCTTTGTTGATCCGGATTTGTAGGATACAATCAAGATTGAGCTCATAAATTTTGTACTCCAATGAATTTAGTATCCAAGGCAAACCTAATTTTATCCCATTCTAGTGCTAATTAAATAAAAGAAATTATTTAATTTACACTCTCAATTATCTTCCTAACATTAATTAAATAAATAGGGTCTATGCAAGATCATGGGGGTTCAAAAATGGCGATGTGAAAAATAGGTGTTTTTAACACGTCCAAATACACGAAATTCACACCTTTGAATTTTTGCAGGCCCAAGTACAATATCCATTTTGGTTTGGTAATACCGAACCAAAACATATATCCATTACGAACGAATATTTGTTACAAAATGGATATCCGATATGAAATGGATATTCGTTCTCTGTGTTATAATTAAAAAAAAACCTCAAGAGGTCATATTATATAATATTATATATGTATTATTATATATTATAATATAATAGATATATTATATTATATACTATATCTATTATATTATTTATATATTATATATAATAATATGTATTATATTATTTATAATATATGTATTATGGGTAAGTGCACCAAGATGGTTCCCAAAAAAGGGGCTTAAGTGGCCACTTTTTTTCTGAAATAAGGAAATACTGACCTTGGACGTGAAATTGAGGATAGCTACACTCAAAAATTTTAGATGGAACAAAAACAAGGACCGCAGTGCTCCGAGTCTACTTTCTAAACTACTAATTTATTTTGAAAATGGTTGAGATTAAGGGGTTAAAAAGAGGGACACACACAAATTGTTGTTGTTTCTGTCAGAAAAACATAACATAGCAACTCTTGTGTGACCCGAGCACGGTGGAATTTTTTGTAGTATTTTTAAAATCGCTTTGGTCAGAAGTTAGATAGTAGTATGTAGTAAGGACTAGATTTTTTCTGATAATTTTTTAATGAATATTTGATTTTTTATTAATTTTCTAAGTGGGCACTTCCTAAAAAGCAGAATTTTGGCCGTGCTCCCCCTAAATTTTTTTGAAAGTAATAGATTTTTATTTTTTTTAAAATTTGTGGAATGGAGTCTAGTTTCTAAAAATGTAATTTATTTCAAATTTTCATGAATGGTTAATCTATAGCGAAAAAAATACCAAACACTGCTTTTTGAAGAAAAACGGACATACAAACAAAAGAAATTATGGATGAAAGGCTTAACGTTGTTAGAAAGTGAAAAAAATTACATCGTTGGAAAGCTAATAAAGAACCTAACATTACCCATGTGTTCAATTTTCTTGATATTGAACCAGATGCAATCTTGATGGTGAGCACGAACCCGATTATGTGAAAATTTGTTGAATTTGGAAAAACACGTCTCTGCCTTTTGGGAATGCCCTCCAAGCCTTTGGGTTGGTATTCCAAGGAAAATACCAAAGCTAGTTCGAGGATTCCCAATGCAAAATATAACGCATTCGCATTATAATGAGAATGCATTATAACGCGCTCGTGTTATAACACATTCACGTTATATTTTTCTTTTGACATTTTCCCTCTTCAAGGAGCATTGCTAGCAACAAATAACGTGCTCGCGTTATGTCTTCCTTTAGTTAAATGCCACTTTATTGAATGTTTGTTGATATGTTTGTATGTTTGTATGTATA